>CM065359.1:8427500-8730000 GCA_033032245.1 Poecilia picta
TGTGAGGATCTGCTGTGTTCCTCATCAACCGGTAGCATTTAGCTGTGATGTGCACAATCTTGGAGGCATCGCATGGCTCAAAACACATGGGTCTGCTGCAGCGCCTTGGCATATGCTAGGCTATTCGTATGCTAAGTAGAGTCGTTGACACATAATATAAGGATAGACGCCTCATGCATCGCTCTCGCCTATTGTCGCTGACGAGATTTAGGGCGGCCATCTTGGAGCGGTCCACCACTCCACTCAGCGTTATGTGTTTAACAGGCACAATGACATATCAGCGCATTTAATCGATCATAACACGCTTTTTTGTTACTGGAAACCATATTCAAACATCTATCAAAGCTACATTTATAAACAATTGTATTATTTAATAGATAGTGCAGCATATTTAAATATGCTTAGTGGCTATAACAATAGAATAGGAATGGAATATTCTGATATTGATGTATGATGAGCATATTACAAAGCACACAGCCCTTCATAATTAATGCCTTAATAATCAATACATATTTATATAACTATACAAACACAAATAAATAAAGATTAATACTGAACAATATATTTTGGATACATGTTTATACACAGTCCAGTCACATTAATGTGACCATCTGTCAAAAGCCAGAATAACCACCTTTCGCAGAGCGAACTGCTACGAGACGTGCAGGAAGAGAGTCACTTAGGTCCCTGAAGGTCTTCTCTGGGATGTTGAGCCATGCCGACTCTAATGCCGTGGCCAGCTGCGCTAGATTACGCGGTTGAGGATCCATGGCGCGAACAACTCGATCGAGATGGTCCCACAGATGCTCGATTGGGTTTAAGTCAGGTGAGTTTGCTGGCCAGGGGAGGACGGTAAACTCATCCTGGTGCTCTTCGAACCACGCACGTACACTGGCAGCTGTATGGCACCTCGCATTGTCCTGCTGGAAGATGCCATCATCCTGAGGAAAAACAATGCGCATGTAGGGGTGGACATGGTCCGCAAGGACAGATGCGTACTTGTATTGATCCATCGTGCCTTCCACAATAATCAGTGAACCCAGAGAATGCCAGGAAAACATTCCCCAGACCATAATGCTCCCGCCTCCAGCTTGGACCGTTCCTGCAATGGTTGCAGGGTGGTTCCTTTCAGAGGTTTCACGCCTTATACGCCAAAGTCCATCTGTCCGATGGAGCATAAAACGCGATTCATCTGAAAACGCTACCTGTCGCCACTCAGTGGACGTCCAGCTGCTGTACTGGCGTGCAAATTCTAGCCTTCGTCGTCGATGAACACCAGTCAGCATAGGTGCACGAACCAGGCGTCCGCTTCGGAGGCCCAGACGCAGCAATGTTCGCTGAATAGTGGTTTGGGAGACACTTGTGGTAGCCCCTTGGTTCATTTTAGTGGTCAGTTGCTCAACGGTAGCCCGTCTATCTGCCCGAACGCATCTCCGCAACCGTCGTTCGCCTCTGTCATCTATGGCCCGTGGTGCACCACATTTGCCACGTCGTTGATTTTGGACAGTCCCATTTTGCCATGCACGGTACACTTTTACCACGGCGGCACGCGAACAGTTCACAAACTCAGCCGTTTCGGAAATGCTTCCACCCTTGGCCCGAAAGCCAATGATCATGCCCTTTTGGACGTCGGATAAATCGCTTCGTTTCTGCATTACGCCAACGATTGAAATGTTTTCCGAAGCCCACACACACCCTTTATATACGCTCAACTGCACTGTGCTGCCACCTGCCTTCTGTGATTGGTTATTTAACTCTGAAGTGGAAAGTACGTGGTGGTCACATTAATGTGACTGGACTGTGTATGTATGTATGTATGTATAAAAAAAAATTCCCTTCTCACCCTCTGCGGGTGGTCTCCTCTCTCTCTCTCTCATCCTCTGAGCTCGGTCCTCTACCAGAGGCCTGGGAGCTTGATGGTTCTGCGCAGTATCTTAGCTGTGCCTAGAACTGCATATTTCTGGACTGAGATGTCTGATGTTGTTCCTGGGATCTGTTTTAGCCACTGCTCCAGTTTGGGGGTTTCTGCCCCGAGGGCCCCGATGACCACAGGCTATTATTTATATGTAAATCTAAAAAAATTAATTATTCTCGAACATTGACTTAGATTATCTGACACAAGAGCCTATATTAGAATGAAACTATATATATATATATATATATATATATATATATATATATATATATATATATATATATGTGTGTGTGTTTCAGCCGACAAGTTCTAGCTTCAGAGATTCAGCAGCTGAGATTGAGTCCAAAATCCGATGTGAGATTCATCCGAGCTGCAGTGAATCTGTCTCTCTATATAGATTCTCCCTCTTCTTCCTCACATCGTGTCTTTAGGAAACTTTCAAAACAAAAACGGAAGATTTGGGATGCATCTTACTAGTGAAAGAATTACATATAAATAATAGTCTTTACCACCTGTTATTATTCACATAATAACTTATATTATGTGAATAACACATATGTTTTATAATATGTGTTATATTGTTTCATTTCTAATATAGGCTCTTGTGTCAGATAATCTAAGTCAATGTTCGAGAATAATTAATTTTTTTAGATTTACAGAATCTCAGTTATCCTTCATATCGGGGCTGAACCCCTATTACACCAAGCACTGTAGCTAATATTAGCTGGTATCTCGCCGGTGGACATAAATACAGTAAAGTAATATTATAATCACAATATATACACAATAATATGTCCATCTTACTTGTGAAATGTTGTCTGTGGAGCCTCACATCAATAGTCCATTGATCCGAACAACAATATCCCTCAGTGCTGAGGCATCTTCTGCTGTTTTGATTGAGTAAAGTAGGAGGAACGACCGCTCCAAGATAGCCAACGATGTGATGGAGCAACCAATGCGGGGTCTCCTCTTATATTATGTTTATGGTTAAGACCTCCTGCCCGCCCGCTCCCCCGCACCTCCACTCCCCCCCAAGAATTCCACAATTGACAGATTTCGACTCCCGTGAGTGAAACTGCAGACTATCGATTGCTGTCAATATCTGTCGCTGACAGGGTCAGCGACCGATAGGCCTAACCCTAAGGTCTAACCCCTAACCCTAACCCTAAAGGCCACTTTTCGTCCAGTGGAAGTTCCTAGGAACTCTGATCAAGAGTCATCTTCTATTCAGTAAATTAAAAATAATTTTTAACAAATCTTAATTTGTTGTAAAAAAACAAAAAATACTTTTAGTTGTTTGACTGACAATAATTTCTTTGAAATATGGAGTATTTTTTGTCCTGATAGTATTGTAGTTCTATGAGAAGTGGAAAACATTGTGGATTTAATGATTGCAGGTGCACACACTTTGGACTAAATGAGAAACAACTGCATGTCACTTGACATTCTTCTTTTTAATCCCTTTTATTTCGACATCCACAGTGTATTGAAGTTCACATTGGGTTCAAAGGGTTATCGGTCCCTCTGGGCTTTGTTTGTCTTCCCCACAGACAAAAAAAGCCCACCAAGAAGCAAGGGTCACCAGAAAGTAAAGAGTGACAGAAGTATTCACTTTCTTCAACAACACCTTTTAGACTTGTACTAGTTAGCAATGTTTGAAAACTCCATGTCTACCACAGTGTGAAAGTTTTTATGTCAATATTAAAAACTGTTATTTGTTGTGATTTCTTTTGGTGGATTATGTGTTTCGTCAGGAGGTCAATCAAAAGAACCCGAGACAAAATGAGAGAAAAAATTCACCTCAAGCTAAGTTACCTAAAGCTTTGGTTGGCAACTTTATTTAAAACTTATTTAAGACAATACACTTCAGAAAGTAATATTAAAACATATGAGAGCTCTGATTCTTGCTCTGGTGCAATAATTAATGTATCTGTAAAACCATCCATTCAAAGGGAGTTTCCCTCTTATCTCAGATTTTAATGGTTATATTATCCTGTATTTGTTTGGACTGATTATAAATACATTTAGAAAATGTATGAGACTTTGAAAAAAGGCAAACGTGGAGTATGCCAATGGACAAAAATTATGAACTGAAACTATGACAGGAGGAAAGAGGGAAAACAGATTGTTTTAAAAAGGAATAAGTTGAAAGTAATATCCAAACAATTTTATAAAAACATTGGGATTCTTTTTTATGAAAAGATGCCTGGCTGAGCTCCAGCATGCGATAAAATATTCAGAGCACAAAACAAAAGTGAAGTGCCTTTTTCAAGCTAATTGTTGTTTGTCAGAGTGTAAAATGTTATGCTTTTACACTTATTGACATAACAGCTGTCCTTCAGCATGTCGCCATTATTCACTAAACCAGGACAGTGGAAGCAGACGGTAATCTGTCGACAGACATCCATTTAATGAAACACCAACCAAAAGGAACGGAAAAACCTGGGTAAACGTAAAGGACGTTATAGAGATCCCATGACTTTTCATTAACCAGGACAGGAATACAGTCAAAATGATGTTCTGACAGCAGACGGATGAAACTCACTATTCTTTATACGAGGAGAAAACGATTGAAACAACAAGTAAACCAAACAAAGAGTACAAAGGTTAACTACCTATAGGCAACAGTAAACAACTTATACTAATGAAACAGACAAGAATACCTTTAAATAAGTTACACACGATAACATGCAGACACTGTTGGAAACCCAGAAAGTTAATGTTCAACACTGGGGTCTAATCAGTTACCTACACCTAAACAAATCAGAACTAAATTCGTGGTTTAGAGGACTGGAGCTTTGGATCCCAATCCATTTTATCTGTCTACACAACAATTACTGGCCACTTTATTAGATACATTTACTCAGTTTAACTCAGTTTATCGATACAACTCAAAATAAATGTCGTCTCAAGGTACTTTATAACAAACCTATCGATTTAATCCAGTCACACAGACAGATTTAATGTCTGTTACATACATTTAAATTTATTCTAATGATCAAACAATGTGGTAAAGTTCAGTTTATTTTAATTGGTTAAACTTTTTCAAACTCAGCAGATTGCATCAAGTCATAGACTAAGCATGGGATAGTGGACAATTGTTTGCATTACATAGTTGACTTTGCAGTAATCTCTTATACTGAGCATGTATGTGGCAACAATGGACAGGAAAACTCCCGTTTAATAGGAGAAAATCACACATAAAAACCACAAAAGCACTGATCCAGGGGTACTTTCTGTTAAAGTTAATGGCAGTAACTGCACCTTATAGTTTCATCTGGGAGAGAAATACAATTACTCAGACAAAGTGACATCAAGTGTTGAGAATATAAAGAGTAAATCGGCCAGTCACTTTACCTATTAACCATTATGTAAAATTAAATATGCTGTTGGATTAATTTATTATTTATCAATTTATTACAAGCTGCTGCTGCAAAACGTACAGGTTTCATTTCCCCACATGAACAAAGCAGAAGGAGTTTATTCAATCTCAAATAAAACATTTTTGTCCTCTCTGAATTCTTTTTTCAGACATTGATCCATATTTTCCACATATTTCTACTGTTTTTTCCCCAGTTAAGGTTGCTGACACCACTTTCACTGTGAGCAGAGTTTATATACATGGAGAAAGGAAGCCTGCCATTTCCTCCCTTGATGAGTCAGTTACTGTAAAGAATGGAAAAGCTGGGCACTCTAAATTTCACTTCTGCATTTCAGGTTCCCACTTTGGCTGTTAAGTTTTCTGAAGGACAATGGGGAAACTGGTTTGACATGAAAGTAGGCAAACAGTGATTCTATTACAAGTTTTCATAATAAAGGTTTGCTTTGCACAAGAGCTTGCACCAATGTCTTTTTTCAAACACCTTGTTGAATCTGTGCATGATTTAAGGCAGTTCTTTTTAAATAACAGATTGTGAAACAGGAATAGGAGTCGCATATCAACATTTCTTTACAGCAAACATTACCAGATAAAAAAATATAGTTTACAAATATCCCCTTTTGAAGTAGTCAGAGTTGGATAGTATAGTTATTTACTTAATTATATTTACCTGGGGAAAAATACTTTTAGGAGTATTTTTTTACTAAACTGTACTTTTTACTTTTACTTGAAAAACAAACATGTTTTAACCAAAAACCAAAATAGCTAATCTGATTTTTAACATAAATAACAATGAACATATATTTTTAGTGCAGGGAATAAAAATACATTTGTAACCACTCAAAGACTATCACAAAATTGATAACTGAAACATAACTTCGTAATCAAAACTTAAAACATACCTAACAAAAGAAGAAATCAAGTTAACATCATTCCAGCAGCTTCTGCCACTACACTTTAAATTAAAAACAGTAAATAACCCTAAACAAACCACAGAGCAATAGCTCTCAATGAGCAGCTAACAGGAGTTAGCATTAGGGTGCGTTCACATGCAGCCTGCTCAATTCCGATTTTTTGGCAATTCCGATTTTTTTGCCAGGGCCGTTCACACTGCCAGTAAATGGACCTGTATGTGATCTGCAGTGTGAACAGGCAAACGACCTGAAAGAGTCCCGCATGCGCAGTAGAGGGCGCTATAGCGTCAGCGTTCTCAGTGATCTGCCAACCGCCATAAAAACAAGAAGTGCTCAGTGTTTGCGTAAACATGGAGGCTAACGGAGGAGCTTAGCTTACATATTTGAAGTTATTGTCCTGCTGGAGCAGCATATTAACAACTTAATCCTCATATAGTCCATCATGATTGTTGTTTTTCTTCCCACTTGTGCGTTTCAGGACACAGAAAAGTGAGATTTGTTGAGAATCAGTGACGTTCAGTTCGGATGAATGAGACCTGGACGTTATGGTCGCATTTGAATCCGATACGTATCGGATATGGGTCACATTCGAAAAAGAATCTGACCTGAGCTGTTCACACTGCCATGAAAGATCGGATACAGGTCACATTACGTCAAAAAAAATCGGAATTGGGTCACTTCAGACTGCAGTGTGAACACACCCTAAGTTAGTTAGTTAGCAGCAGTTAACAATTGTTTAATCAAACAAAAAATCCACAACATTAATAATGATAACAGTTAAGCCGGAGAGGACAGGTGACAGTAACAGTGAGGTGTTGAAGATGTCTCAGACAGTCGATGTACACAGCCCCTCAGAACCCTCACTGGGATATTGTTGGGGCCTGCAGATTTACAGGGGCTGATTTCCTGGAAGGACCTCTTCACATACTGGGGTCACACAGAGAGGCATGTCACCAGGAGGTGGCATTAGTCTGGTGCTGAGGGGGGTGCTTGGATGATCAAAGCGGGACTAGGACTTATCAGGTGCATCTGGCAGTGAGGGGTTAGGCTAACGCAAACCCTAGGGTCACTTCTCGGAGTGCTGATGCCTCGCCTGTCCTGAATGCAGCGTCCCTGGCTTTCAGCAGAGCTTTCACCTCAACATTCAGCCAAGGTTTCTGGTTTGGGTAACAGGTCACTGTCCTGGTGGTAGTGATATCATCAGCACACTTGGAGACGAAGCCAAGAACAGAGGAGGTGTTTTCCTCCAGCTCCACCTCTCCCTCATTAGGAGCCACCTCTCTGAAGACCTGCCAATCTGTGGACCGAAAACAGTCCTGGAGCACACAGGCTGCATCCCTGGGCCACACAGTGACTGTCTTCTTCCTTGGCCTAATCCGTGTCATCAGTGGACGACATGCTGGCACCAGCAGGATGGACATGTGGTCAGAGAGGCCAAGATGGGTGCGAGGAAGAGCTTTGTACGCACAGAATGTTGGTGTACACACAATCCAGAGTGTAAGAAGGATGACATGCTGGTAAAAACTGGGTAGAGTGTCCGTCAGTTTCACATGGTTAAAGTCCCCTGCAACCACGTAAAAAGCCTCCGGGTTCTTCATCTGCAGTGAGCTAATGTTGTCATACAGCTCCTTTGATGCTTCGTTGCCGTTGGCACCTGGCGGAATATGAACAATGGTAACGAATACAGCAGAAAACTCCTGAGGCAGATAGAATGGCTGACAGCTGTTAACCAGAAAAACACCGACCTCGAGCAGTACAGCACCGTCTTGAAGCAGGAGAACACCACCCTGGAGCAGAAGAACGCCACCCTGGAGAAGGAAAAGATCTCTTTGGAGATGATAAGCGGTGTCATGGAGGAGGAACACCACCCTGGGGGAGAAATGCACTGTCTTGGGGCAGAAAAACACCTCCCTGGAGCAGAGAAAGACATTCCTAGAGAAGGAAAACACCACCTTGGAACAGAAAAACACCACCCTGGAGCAGAGAAAGACATTCCTAGAGAAGGAAAACACCACCTTGGAACAGAAAAACACCACCCTGGAGAAGGAGAACACCTCCCTGGAGCAGAAAAGCACTGACCTCAAGCAGTACAGCACCATCTTGAAGCAGGAGAACACTGTCTTGAAGCAGGCGAACACCACCCTGGAGCAGAAGAACGCCACCCTGGAGAAGGAAAAGATCTCTTTAGAGATGATAAACGCCGCCCTGGAACAGGAGAAACACTGCCCTGAAGCTGAAAAGCACCACTCTAGAGCAGAAAATCACTGTCTTGGAGCAAATAAACACAACCGTGGAGCAGAAAAGCACTGCCCTGGAGCAGAACAACACCGTCTTGGAGAAGACAAAAACTGAACTGGAGGAGGGTTACACCTCCCTGCAGGAGGAAAACAAAATCCGTAGCCAGATAAACACCATCTTGGAGAAGCAAAACAAAGAAATGAAATTCAATCGCCTTCTCCTGGAGCTGAAAAGCACCGCCTTCATTAAGGAAAACAAAATGTTGCACCTTGAAGTGGAACAACTGAACAAAAGACTGATGGTCTTAGACGAGCAGCAATCTGAAGAGGAAACCGACAAAGACAGCCTGTCGGTTTCAGATCAGTCAGCAGGAGCAGGAATATTCAGACATGTGGTCAGAGGCTTCACCAAGACACTTTGGAAAATGTACAAGTCATAGCAAGTCCCTCTGGTCTCCAGGCTGACCTCCAGGGCTTCGTAGTGAGGCCCGTTGGTCTCCCTGCTGACTACCAGGGGTTCGTAAAGAGTCCTGTCGGTCTCCCGGCTGACCTCCAGGGCTTTGTGCCGAGTCCCTTCGGTCTCTTGGCCGACCTCCAGAGTTTCATTGTGTGTCCTGTTGGCCTCCGGAGCCTCGCCGTGGGTCCCATTGGCCTCCCAGCCAGGCTCAGGAGTTTGGCTGGGAGGCCGACAGAACCTGCACCAATGCTCAGGAGGTTGGTCAGGACTTGACACATCCCCAGCATGCCCAAGGTTCCCACTCTGATGGCCATATTTCACCCATCAGATACCGTTCCCCCACTGTAAAACAGTGGAAACGGTATCTGATGGGAGATTTATGCCCATCGGATACCGTTCCCCCACTGTAAAACAGTGGAAACGGTATCTGATGGGAGATTTATGCCCATCGGATACTGTTCCCCCACTTTAAAATAGGGGAAACGGTATCTGATGGGTGAAATATGGCCATTAGATACCGTTCCCCCACTTTAAAATAGGGGAAACGCTATCTGATGGGTGAAATATGGCCATCGGATACCGTTCCCCCACTTTAAAATAGGGGAAACGGTATCTGATGGGAGATTTATGCCCATCGGATACCGTTCCCCCACTGTAAAACAGTGGAAACGGTATCTGATGGGAGATTTATGCCCATCGGATACCGTTCCCCCACTGTAAAACAGTGGAAACGGTATCTGATGGGAGATTTATGCCCATCGGATACCGTTCCCCCACTTTAAAATAGGGGAAACGGTATCCGATGGGTGAAATATGGCCATTAGATACCGTTCCCCCACTTTAAAATAGGGGAAACGGTATCTGATGGGTGAAATATGGCCATCGGATACCGTTCCCCACTTTAAAATAGGGGAAACGGTATCTGATGGGAGATTTATGCCCATCGGATACCGTTCCCCCACTTTAAAATAGGGGAAACGGTATCTGATGGGAGATTTATGCCCATCGGATACCGTTCCCGCACTGTAAAACAGTGGAAACGGTATCTGATGGGAGATTTATGCCCATCGGATACCGTTCCCGCACTGTAAAACAGTGGAAACGGTATCTGATGGGTGAAATATGGCCATTAGATACCGTTCCCCCACTTTAAAATAGGGGAAACGGTATCTGATGGGTGAAATATTGGCCATCAGACATCGTTCTCCCCACTGTAAAACAAGGTGAAAGTTATCTGATGAGTAATATTGAGCATTAAAATGCATTGCCCTGTTTATATCTATAATAAATATATTAAATAACAATAAATATATAAATAATATATATATATATAATTATATATAAAATTAAACATATATACATTTAGTATAATAATTATAATATGTGACATATATGTATTTATCATTACTATTATTATTTTTATTATTATTGTTATTAGTATTATTACTGTTAGTTTCCTGCAAAAACGTGAAGAAAGTGACAACTTTGCCTAAACATGTTGTTTGAGCTTTCACGGTGTCCGTAGTTCCCTACGCGCGTGGCGGAGCGGCAAGAAGACGCCGGGGGAACCGTATCTGATGGGGGAACGCGGATTGACGTAACACCTGTTAAACGCGGATTGACGTAACACCTGTTACAACACCGGCAGCAGGTGACAAACTGAACGCCGCCAGGACGCTGAGAGCAGAACTTCCTCTTCTGATAGGCTTATCAAAATATTCACTAAGATCCTAAACGTTTTTAGCTTAATTAAAAAATAATTATATAAAAAAAAAAAAAAAAATCAACGAAACATGTTAAAATTAATCATCTCAGTAATTATTGTTTCAACAAGGTGTTGCGCAATTCAGTGCGTTTCGGTTTCATTAACAAAAAAAAAGCGACTCAAAGACCGACAGAGATCAGAGCTGGAGTTTAAATCAGCTACTCAACCACCGCTGTGTTCATGAGAGGCTCATTAATAATAATCGAGAAATAAATATCCTGGAAATCTGATATGGTGACGACGTAATGTTGTGTTTTTAATGTAATCTTTGCTCGGCTTGCAGGGCGCAGGCGGTTGCCACGGCAACGAGTGTTTGCGGTTTCTGCTATAACTGATGTATATCCGCATTTAAAATAAGCCAATAGAGTTTAATTTGAAATTTTTGTGTCATGAGGTAGATCTCAGGTGGCTGGTGAGAGAAAAAAAGTAGATCTTGGTCTCAAAAAGTTCGGGCAGCCCTGGTTTAGACAAACTTCCGAGTCTACAACATTGTTTATCCATCCATCATCCATCCATTTTCTTGACACCCTTGTCCCTTGGTGGGGTCGGGAGGGTTGCTGGTTCCTCTCCAGCTAACGTTCTGGGCGAGAGGCGGGTCACCCTGGACAGGTCGCCGGTCTGTCGCAGGGCAACACAGAGACACACAGGACAAACACACACACACACCTAGGGACAATTTAGACAGACCAATTAACCTGACAGTCATGTTTTTGGACTGTGGGAGGAAACCGGAGTACCCGGAGAAAACCCGCACATGCACAGGGAGAACATGCAAACTCCATGCAGAAAGGCCGGGGCCGGGAATCGAACCCAGAACCTTCTTGCTGCAAGGCAACAGCTCTACCAACTGCCACTGTGCAGCCACAACATCATTTAAATAAAACTAATTTTGAAATCTTCTCTAGAAATTTTTTTGGGTAGAAATGTACTCCTTTTGTTTCCTTACATCGGCCCGAACACGCCGTCCTACAAAAGAAGGTCAACATGAGGCTCAGGCCTAAAGGGCCGGGCCTGACCAGTGGGATCAGACGTGTCACACATCCACAGCACACAGGACGCGGCTGTAAGCGTGTCACAGCCGATCCGGGGGGGCTTGACAAAGAGCTGCGGAGCTTTCAGCCAGCAGGGACTCATTATGTCTCTCCACGTTTGAGCCTTTAGCTGCTCACAAGGCCCGGCGGTATTGCAGGGAACAAACCAGCAAAAGAGCCGGGGCGGCACTGATGGATTCAAAGAGGCCTGAAAAGGAGCCGGTGGTTGATTGAGGCAATCTGGTCCCATCAGGTGAGAGCCACCGTTGGCGGTTGGCTCCCTGACAAAAGCTGAAGTACTGGATCTGTCGACTTCGGAGCCAGTCTTTCACACCCGTCACTTTACGGAACAGATGTTGTGTTGCAGATAAGGTACTTATCAGAGGTGGTTAAGTGAAGAGGCGGGTCATATGTGCCATAAATTTCTTTGCGCGATGCCGCCATGTTTCCTCTGGGCCCCTGGCAGCTTTTCTTCCTGCTAACAAGTTCCCAACAACAGAAGGAGAAGTACCAGCACTTCCACTGCTTCAATTAAACTGCTGGACCTCAAACTCCAACCCGGTTACTTTCATTAACAGCCGCCTCCATGTTTAGCACCAATCCCATAAGATTATGTTTTACATTTATCTTATTTGTAAAGTCATATAGTCAAACAACAACAGCAATAATCTGCATTATTTAGCTAACAGGAAAAAGATGACAGCTCAGTTCTCAAAGTCAAACTTTTTCCATGTCATTCATTAATTTATCTTAAAGTTTCAAACAACATATTTAAATAATAAATAAGCTAAATATTTAGTTTAAAAACTGAATAGTTAATTACAAACTGACCATTTAGTTACCTAAATATTTATCTCTCCAACTAAATAGTTTGAAGCTAAATAATTTCATTAGTATTCTAAATATCTAGTTGAATGCTAAATATTTAGCTTCAAATTAAATGTTTAGCTTGTTAACTAAATATTCAACTCAATATTTAGATTAAAACTTCAATATTTAATTTGGAGCTTGATATTTAGCTTGCAAACTAAATATTTGTGTATAAACTAAATATTTGGGTCTATACTAAATATTTAGCTTGCTAACTAAAAGTTTAGTTTGCTTATTTTTTAATATTATAACAGCGACATTTTAAAATGAATTAACATGAGAAAATATGACAGAAAACTTTTCCCTAATTTTTTTTCTTATTACAGGCTAAATAATACAAATTACTACCAAGTTTACACTTTGTAACTTTTCAAACAACACAGCATAAACCTAGCTTTTTTATGTATATGTTACTTTTCAACTTTATTAAGATATTTTCATGTAATACTATGGTAAGTTGTTATAAATGATTTCCTGTTACCATTGATACATGATATATAGAGGTCCATTTATCTTAGCCTCTCTTCAATTAAACTGTAACATTTTCATTTAATCACCTTATTAGATGTACCGAAAGGTGGGATTATGTTACTTCAGCAAAAGATCAATTTATGTCGAAAGCTTTGAACGTATCTTCACCAAAGTGCAGTTCCTCTGCTGGCCACACGAGGACAGCAGAAACACATAAACCGAAATATCTACTGCTTGATTTCTGGGAACAAATGAACGTGAGACAAAAGTTGTGCATATTTTCACATTTACATTGTTATGAGCCAATCTTTGCTTTCTGTATTTTCTTATGGTGGTTCTGCTCACACAGACAATAATATCAAAATCACAGATTCAAATGTATAATAAACATATATTCCTGTTATTTATCTTTCTTTGACGTTTTGTCACAAACGTCAGGGTGGTTTATTGGAAATTTACATGACAGACAAATTTCTACTCACTTTGTGAAATAGTAACTATAAATTGTTTTTAAAACTGGCAAAAATTAAACAAATTTAAAAAATGTATACATTTTTTTTCGATCTTTCTTTCTCATATGCCCTTAAATATAATCCACAAAACAATTGAAATAAAATAAAATTAAAAGAACACTATGCAATTTAAAATATATATATATATGATTTTTGTTTATGTGACATTACACATTATTATGTGACAAAGAAAAATAATTTAAAATTTTAAATAAATAAGAAAGATTAATCCTAATAGTTCTGAAATGCCACCAGTAGCAAAAAATATTGTAAAAAATAAAATAAAACAATGAGCCACTGAAACAAACTAGTGGTTTGGTAAACAAGAAAACTAGATTTATATGATATATTAGTTACTTAAAGCAATCAGGACTAATTATTCCCATAAATTAACATGTTTGGTCAGTAAAAATGTTGAGCTGGTTTGAAAAGATCAAACTAAAATCCGCAGGATGGTAAAACATACCCACGTTTTGAGAGTTTAGACAGAATATCAACTTTACTGTCTAAAATCCAGAGCAAAAATGATGTTTCGCTTATTTTAACTATTAATTTTTAGAGTTAATATTTCTGCCTTTCTGGTTTTCCTCCCCAGCATTTCTAATGGATCCGACCGAACCCGACTGAACCCGTCCGCATGACTTTGCTGCACAGATTCAGCCATCTCTGCAGGCCACAGTGAAATATTAGAGTGATTGTTTGAATCAAATATGAATTCAGATGCATTAGATTATGTGGAGATAAATCCAGACAACTTTCAGATTAGGAAAAATCAATTATTTCTTTACCGTTGTGATTTGCAGCTGCACGGTTACATTGTTGTGTCTTCTGTAAGAGCTGTATTGAGATTAATTCACAGCACAACTTCACAAAAGACAAATTTCAAGTCATGTCACAGAAGTTATTCAGTTTGGAAGCCAGCAATCAGGCTGAAATCTGACCTGAACCTTCAGAGACACATAAAGACAGTTACAAAGTCGGCCTTCTATCACCTGCAGAACATTTCCAGGCTTAGAGGACTGAAGTCTCAGACAGAGAAATTCATCCATGTGTTTATCTTTAGTCACATTGATTACTGCAGCAGCGTCTTCACAGGTCTAAGCAATCAATCAGATCCAGAACGCTGAAACACGGAGACGCAGAATTCAGCTTCTATGCGTCGCAACTCTGGAACAAACTTCCAGGAAACTGCAAAACAGTCGAAACACTGAGTTCCTTTAACCACAGAGTAAAAACCCAGCTGTTTAGGGTTGGTTTGAACCACAATCACTGGATTATTGACCAACATATTTGATGATGGCACTTTACAAAATGTAATGTTTGTTACTGGTTTATAAAATATCTGCATGTTTTTTTATGCTTTTATGATATAAAGCAGTTTAACTGCCTTGTTCCTGATGATTGAATCATTTTTTGCACTTGTAGCCAATGAGATCTGTCTTAGTGCCACTTAATTTAATTCTCTCCCGAATAATGTTTACAGTTACACCAGTGCAAAGTTAAAATGTCATGCTGAAGAGTCTAAAAAGAAAAAAATCCGCCTCCATTTCTGCATCATTTGCCTTTTTCTCTCTCTGCTCTTCTTTCTTCTGTAAAGTTTTCCAGACTCGGTGACTTTATGTCTCTTTCCTGATGTCTCAACACTCAGCTGATCTCTGGTGCAGTTGGGATATTTTGCTTACTGTGCTGCTAAATGTTGCACAATAAATCCGGAGGAGACGGAGATCAGCAGTGAGTAATTGCATCAGTTTTTCCTCATCTGTAGCTTATTGAGGTTTTTTGACAGAACAATAAACGCAGTTTCAGGTTAATATCCCTGTTTATTTGTATATTAAAACCAATGAGTTTTAAGGCCAATAGTTTCTCTTTTTAGCTGAGAAACTACTGCAGCTGACAACAGACCAGTGAGTTTCGCAATAATTTGAAACCTGCTAAATAATTTAGATGTAATTCAATGTCATCTGGGAAAGCTCAGGTTTTGTTTTTCACAAAGAAAAGGAGGAATTCAAATTCAGGCAACATTAGGAAAACAGTTAAACGAATCCCACATTGAGTTGTTGATTATAATCTGGGTTCCCTTCAGAATCAAACTCTTTCATATGTAAATAAACTGAACTGAATTGAAGTTGCTTTCTGTTCAGACATGGGGAACAGAACCTACACCCGCCGTCATGTCGCTCCCGATTCTGAATGCATTTACAAAACACACATTTTTCTGACTCATTCTGCGTTATTGCGTTCTGACTAAAACCAGGAAGATAGAGACATAACACCAGTTTTAAAGTATCTACACTGGCTCCCTGTAGCTCAGAGAATAGACTTTAAAATACTGTTGTTAGTTTATAAATCACTGAACGGTTTAGCACCACAATACCTTAAAGATCTGTTATTGCTGTACCAACCGTCTAGACCCCTCAGATCTTCTGGTTCTGGTTCTGCTCTGCATCCCCAGAACCAGAACCAAATGAGGAAAGCAGCATTCAGTTTCTACGCACCACAAATTTGGAACAAACTTCCAGAAAACTGTAAAACAGCTGAAACACTGAGTGCCTTTAAATCTCAACTTAAAACCCACCTGTTTAGAGTTTCTTATGGATAAATTGTGAGTTTTGATGTCTGAGGTTTGAGAATCCTTGTTAGACGTCGCTCTGCTAAAACTGTTTGAGGAAACCCCATAAGGGCAAGTCCTCATGTGGATCGATGTTTTTATCTTTACTTTTAATGTTTATCTTTTTCAAAATCTCTTTCTCGTTTAAAGTTTTAAAGGTTTGAGTCCTTGTCAAATGGCGATTTGACTAGTTTTAAATGTTTTTATTTTTACTTTTTAATTTATTTTTATTTCTCACTATTTTTTAAATCACTTTCTCACTGTTTACTCACCGTCACATGCTGTTTCTATTTTAATTATGTAAAGCACTTTGAAATGCCTTGCTGCTGAAATGTGTTATATAAATAAAATTTGATTGATTGATAGAAACAAATGGAAGATCTGCTCATAAAAAACTAAATGCAGTCCAGACCAAAGGTAAAGACTTTTTTTATTTTTAATCAGGGTAAAATTTTGTTTCAATAGAAAATATTAAATACAGCAAAAAGTATTCATCTTTTTACAACCAAATTTGTAGATTTACAGTAAAACTTTGAATAATTTGAGTTAATGCGAGTTAAAACAGTATTAAATTTCCCTTTGGGATAATTTAATTGATTTATTTAGTTAAGTACAACCATGTCCATCTACTTAAAATCATAATTTGCTGCACCTAAATCATATTTTTTCTTTTTTTACTAAACACAGCAACTGTTTTGAAATAAAGTGACTCAAATCCTATTTTCATGACTGAAAATTAGTTCGGTTGAGTCCAAAATAATTTGAAAACTAGATTCCTCTCTTTTCACACAAGTGAGAAAAAACATCATTTTTAAAATCCTGGACAAAATAAATATCTGACTACTTTATCTGCTTCATTTTAGTTTATTTTTTGTTTTAGTTTTTGACCATTTTAGCTGACATTACAAAAAGTTTCGACACCCCTGGCTTAGATGCCTGGACACAATTAAAGAAGAAAAACCTCATAATGGTGCTGCTAATGAAAACCTTTGATTTAATAAAAAATAACTCCGAGAGAATCAAAAACTTGTGACAGGAAGTCACAAAAAACCCTCACAGCAACTTCAGTTAAAGTCAATAATGACGACTGAGCAATAAAGAGATGAAAAAAACAAATATTTCTCTTACATTTTGTTTTAGGCTGATTTACAGCCTGAATGACCTGCAGTGATTGATGGATTTTCTGTTAGTTAAGCTAAAACATAAATATAAAAAGGAGGTATTTATGTATGTTAGCTAGTTAAACTTTAGGAAACAATTACTTTCTCACATGGGCATCATGTTGGGTGGAATTCCTTTTTCTCTTAATACTTTAGAACATATTTTAAAAAATATGTTCTCTATTTTCCATAAATGTGGGTTATTTTAGTCTGACAGAAATTTTTTTAATGATTTTTAACATTTCTGTGTGATGAAAAAGCAAAAGCAGAAGAAATGCTGAACACTTTCACAGTATTTTATGTTTCCAAAAACCTGCTGCTGCTGTTCTTCTTCTCTGTCTTCTCCAGATAATTACATAATGACAAAGACAATAATCAGCTTTAATGGCAAATTGACTAAATATTCACAAAGCCCGTTTCAGCGCCATATGCTGCCAACTGGCATGCTGTGAGAGAAATTTGATGCTCTGTTTATGGATTTGTCTCTTTTCTGACTTCTACATGAGGCAACAAGTTTTGCACTGCAAAAACACAAAATCTTACCAAGTATTTTTGGTCTAGTTTCTACTAGATATCTTCAGTAAAATGAGACAAAACTAACTTCCAAGTAACTTTTCAAGAAGATATAAGAGCTTTTAAGTTTTTAACCCTTTAATAAATTACTAGTTCCATTCACATTTTTCACTTATTATATGGAAAAATGGTTTTAGTCAATTTGTCAGAGGAACTAGAACTTTTTCATCAATATTAAGAAATAATTTACTTAAAGCAAGCTCCTATTTTATGCTGAAAAGTTACTTGTAAGTTAGTATTGTCATATTTCAAGCGTACTAAAATATTTACAATAGAAACTAGGTCAAAAATACTTTGTAAGATTTTGTGTTTTTGCAGTGTAGCTGATGATATTTGTTTTTTAGTTATTTTGCACCAAGATTTTAGTTTTGCACCAAACTCTGCATAAAATTATGTTAGAAGTAGATTTTAAAATTGCTGGTCAGTTAAACCGTAACGCTGAAACATGCGTCCTTTATCACACTGACATTTAATTTCAGTCATCGTAAAAATATTGATTGTGTCCTCCTTCCGTACTACCCTCCCTTTGCTCTGCATATGAAATAAGACGAAGTTAACATTCAAGCAAATTTACAGCAATATACACATATAAGCGTATTTTGAATCAATAATTTCTTAATATTAATAAAAAAGTGCAAGTTCCCACTAGCAGATTATTTTACTTATAACAAGACATTCTCCCATATTAGAAGTAAAATAATCTGCCATCGGAACTAGTACTTTTTAAAATAAATATTCAGGAGTTTTTGACTTAAAACAAGCTCCGATCTTGCTGAAAAGTTACTTGTAAGTTAGTTTTGTCTTACTTCAAGTGTGATATTTTCACTAGGAACTAGACCAAAAATACTTGGTAATATTTTGTGTTTTTGCAGCTGGTGATGACACCAAAGTGTTGATCATGTCCTCCTTCCGTAGGTTACATTATCCTCTCTTTGCTTTGCCTCCTGAGAGCTTATCCACCCCCTCAACAAAGTGATGGGAAGGGAAGGGTGGGGCCCACGATCTCCAGCTAGCATCAGCTCCCATGCCAATCTGACAGGCTTAATGAGGAGGAAGTGATGCGTTTCCTGTCCCCCCCCCTTCCTATTGTGTCCCGCCCTTCATAATTAACCGCTGATCACCCTCCAGAGACACACACAGGCGTAAAAATCTATGATCTCCCTCCATATTCCTCTGCTTCCTGTTACTTAGTTACCAGTTGCCATCATTATCCTGGGCCGCATCTGTTTCCATGGCGACCGTGCCGGTTCTGTCGTCTCCTGGCTGCCTCTCGGCAGCGAGGTCCCGATGGCCTGCAGCCACCCCGGGCCCTTGACCCCGCAGCTCGGTGGCCCTGCCCGGCGGAGCCACACGGCTGTCACTGCGTGTTCACGTCCCGCCGCAGAACGCGCCGCGCCGCTCCAGACCGCCGCAACGCAGAACTTCTGGCCGCCTCTGACCGTGGCGGCTGACAGGACGGGGAGTCACAGCCGATAAATATGCAGCCAGCATGAGCAGAAAGAGGCGACAGCAAACAGAGGTGTCAGCACACGAGGAGGGAAACGGAAAGAAAGATTTAGGTTTCTATTCCGTTTGGGCTTTTAATGACGATCTTCATACTCAGACCTCGTCATTGTCAACAAGAGCTGCAACCCCCCCGCCCCCTCCCCCCCCCAAAAAAACAGTTAATAATGTAGTTTTATTAAAGCATCACAGAGAAATTTATGTCATTATGCCAAATTTCGCACTAGTAATTTTTGAATTTATTATTTTATTAACATTTTTATTAATTTTATTGGTCATCTAACTGTAGATTTATCTTATTTTCTAATATGGCAATAAACATGTATTTTTGTCTGTGCTATATAATAAAAATAAAATGAATCGAGTTCCAACTTAAAAAAATTACATGTCTTTTTTTTTACATGTAGTTGAGTCAAGAATTTTTTTTAGAAATGAAACGGATTGTAAACACAAAACGTATAAAGTCACCTTCCTGAAATAAAATAATGGCCAGTCTTGGCCATATTTCTAGCAAAATTTGCTAGAAAAAAACAAAAAAAAAAAAAAAACCAGAAGAGCAAAGCAAACAAAAAAAGCACTTTTAGCAATAATGACTTTGGTATTTGACTTATAACGCTTCTAAAAAAGAGCTGCACTTACCCGGTTCTCCGTTAGGGGGCGGTGTAACCCAAATCGTTCTCTTCCTCCCGCTGATGGCCGAACCGGGCCGAGCAGAGCGAACCTAACCGAGGCTGATTCGCCATCACGGCCTCACCCAGTCACAGCCGCAGCTGCGTCTCAGCCTCGGTTTACTTCCTGTTTACAGGTGGTTTGTTCGTTTAGCGTCACTGAGTGAATATGGACACCAATCCTGACAATAACACGAAACGATAACAGTCACTTTTTTAAGGAGGCATCTTAAAAACCACTGAAGGTGGGAAAAAGAAGCTAATTTTGAGATTAAAATTTTATTTATTCATTATATTTAAGCAAAAAGAAGTATATCACTGGGTTACAAAAGAAAAAATCTAGAAGAAAAATGGAAATGTCTGTTTTAAAAGTTTAAAATTTGCTGGAAAAACCTGAAGAATATTGAGATTAAACTCAATTTTCTAGAATCCCCCCCCCTGAGATTTCTGTCTTAAATGTTGAAAATTTGCTAGAAAAGAAATCCAATAAATGTTAGATTAAACTCAGAAAATTTCTAGAAAAAAGCTGAATTTTTTTTTACTTTTAAAACTCAGAAAATTCATTTTTTTCTTCCCCTGGAAAATTCCTTAAATTAATCTGAAGATTTCAGAGTTTTTTCCCATAAATGTTGAACTTTCTTAGCTCAGAAATTTTCTTGTTTTTAAAATTATTATTATTTAGAAAATTTACAAGATTAATCTCAAAATTCCTGAGTTATTTATTTTTTTTACTTTTTTAAGCACAAAACAGTTTAAGTAATCAAGCAAGTTTCTTAGTTTAAAGCTGTTTTACTGAAAAAACAATTTATTAGTATTTTGTGTTTATATGTCCTAATGATATCACTCCTCAGTATATGTAAAATACCCACTAATAGTTTACTTAGTAATTGATGAAATTATCTTTTAATATTTAAAAATCACGTTGTCAGACAGACCAAAATATAAAAGTGGAATTTTTTGTATTTTAAAAATTAAAATGACAATAAATCACAAAAATAACAGAAAAAACAACAACATAAGGCAAAGGAAAATGTTTCCAAATCAGTTTCTTTCAATAAAAAAAAATATAGACCTTTAACAAAGCTGCAGATATGTGCCCGTTCTGGTAAATCTTTGGTTAAAACATGTTTTCTTTTTCATTCAGGGGGAAGAAAATCCAGAAATTTTACTCAAATAAGAGTAAAAATACTTCATAATGAAAAAGGAAAATGTAAAAATACTATTTAGAAGTAAATTTTCTCAATAGACGTTACTCAAGTAGATGTAACTAATTACTCTGCACTGTTCTGAAAAACTCATCCTAGATTAACCGACTGTTTGGAGTCCAGGAACAGGAAATAAAATACAGCTCATTTTGTGAGCATTTTAAAGCTAATTTTGTGACAAATAAAAAAAGTGTTTCATTACTTGCCATCGCTGCTGCCCCAATGCATTGTGGGATATGTAGTTGGACAATCAAATACTCAACTTTAACTTATCACACCACTCTTTTAAGATGAGTAAACAGTTAAGTTCACTTTAAATCTTTTATTAAACAGAATGTTTTGTTTCACAGTGTTGCAGCAGGAGGGACTGGTGCACTTCAAAAACAGATTATGAGGACATTTTGATTTATTCAGTCAGCAAGTGGATCCCTGGGCTTTGGTGACTTAACGAGAACAAACCGTTTTGAATTTCCTCAGGTTCAGATCTACATTAAACGTTTTTTCAACAAACCTCATGAACGAGCGAGAGGATCGTTTATTTACCTGAATCGGATTCTTCTGAATGTTGTGGCTTAAATAAAAGTAACAGGATTTAACCTGGAGACGCTGGTCTGAACGCAACGCGGCGTCAGACGTCTTGTTGTGACTTTCCACCGAACAAACAAACTGAAGAGACATGAACTCAATGTAACCCACTAATTAGACTTCAGTGATTTCATTTCTCAGGATAAAATTTGAGTTTATACACGGTTTTATGACAAAGGCGGTCTATAAATACCGCAGGTCTCAGAAGCTTGCAGCACTGTTGCTATGGAGCAGAAACCTGAGGAGGTCTAAACGGCAGCAGCAACGTTTCTGCAGCTTATATTAAACCAGAGAGCGCTTGATTATGGCACAGGTGGAGCAGGAATGAAAGCCCACAGATCAATCCCACAAGTTATGGAAAGTTTTACACCCAGACGTTTTCCCTCCCGAGTTTCTGAATCAGTTGCAGAGTAAGTCTGAATTAAGTCTGTGGTCACCTGGGATTAGTTGAATGTTTCAAGGATTAAAGAGTGAATGTCTGACAGGTTTAGCAGAGCTGCTTCATGCAGCGGGCTCGATGACTGCAGCTGAGTTTTATGGTCTGCAGGAGAGGCTGATGGGACGGCAGCGGCTCTGGAGGCTTCACCTAAATCTGAAAAGTGCGTCTGAGCTCCCTTCACTGCTGGGGCTGATTTTTAAAACTGATGGTTTAAAACTCAACTTATTTTCTGTCTCTCCATGAAAGATTTTATTTAAAACATTTTTCTGTTTTATTATCCGATGTTACTCCTGTTCAAAGAATCAAAGAAGCCCAAGGCCCAGGGCCGAATTTAGAAGAATAAGGGCCCCAGGCTGCAGCAGACAGTTTTGGTGCCCAACCCCCCCCCCAGAAAAAAACAAAAACTCCTTTTGATCATATAAATTACCTTATATTAACAGATAATCAGGTCCATTAAAAGGGGCAGAAATCTGGGGCAATAATTACAAAACTACAAGAAAGAGCAATAAGAATAATCCACCAGGTGGAATATTTATAAAACACCAAAACATTACTGGTAAAATCTAAATTGTTAAAGTTCATTCACATAGTAAAACTATGAATAGTTCTAGTTCTTTACTAAGCCAAAAATAATTACATAAAAACATTCAAAAATTGTTTAAGACTAAAAAATCAAATCTATGGATTCAGGGAGGAATCAGTTTAAAACCAGTAAATTTAAAGATACTAGGAAAAACTGTTTGCATCAGTAAGTGAGTCAAACTGGAAAAAAAATAATTTTGAACTTAGAAAATGTCCAAACATAAAACTGTTCAAATTGTCATATAAACAAATGATTATAGCTGGATACGATATATAGTATAATTACTGTTATTGGTGCAAGTTTTGGTTTTTGATTTTTTTTGTGTGAAACTTTAAGAAATAGATTGTAAATAAATTCTATATTAAACATGGATTTCATTATTATCATATGTTACTATTATACATTAAATAAATGTAACATTATGAGGATCAGGAGTGGGAATATTGATGAATTTTTGCTTCCACCCAGTTTATTAAATAAAACAAAAGTTTTTATTTTATTTATTTGTATATATTCAAACAAATAAACAAGCTTTTCTTGTCTTTTTTAAATTGTTTTACCCTTTAAAAAAAACCTCTTTTGGTTATTTTCTTATTACTTTTGATTTTTTTCTCCTTTTTTGCTTTAATGTATTTCCAACCATTTAAATTATAAAGAAAATGTTTCCATGAAAAAGTCAAGGTTCATTTCACTTGAAGAGCTTTTATTTTTCAGACTCACTTGTTGAAAAGAAGTTATCAGTTTGATTTTGACACATAAAATTATACGTTTTTCTATCTACATAAGCCTCTGACTTGCAGTCTTTGACCCATTGGGTGGTTTGTCATTTTGGTTTTAGGAAAATGATCATTTATTCAGGTTAATTCTGCAATTAAATGGAAAATATATTTGTCAAAGGTTTTTCATTCTTAATTGTGTCATAGATGAAGTAAAAATCTGTTGTGAAATGAAGAAAATGAACATAAGGAAGACAGATTTCTAAGGTTATTACTCCTGGTTTGTCCTGACTTTTGTAAAAACCTTTAAAACGTGTTTGAATAAGAAAGATCTTGACCGTTTCCATTCAGTTCAGAAACCCGCTTCGAGGCCAAACACACTAAAGAGACACATTTCTCCAGTTTTACTCCCTTTATATGTCAGAATTAGTTTTAAATTCGACTCTTTTCCTTTTGAGCCGTGCCGGGTCAAGGTTCTGCCTCCGTCTCTGACCCTCTGGAGATCTTCCAGTCAAAAGGTGTTAATGGTTCCACCAACACATTTTAAGACAAGAGGGAATAAATCCTGCATGATTGTGGAAAACTTTACTCCCATCTTTGCGCTGCCATGTTTCTTTTAGAAAGGGGTCATAGAATCATTTATTCAGACTGGATTTTACGTAGTTTCTAATTTTGATTTAATGTTTTTAGCCTTTGTGATTTTAAATTTGTTTTTCTGTAAACCATTTTGTATTTTTTAGCCTGTGGAAGGTGCTACATGAATAGAGCTTATTCACTTACTCACTAGAAAAGGAGGCAGTCAAGAGAAAAGAGAGCAGTGGCCTGAAGACCTCACAAACCGGCACCCTGTCAGGAGATTTAAAGGAGCAGTGTTATGTAAAATCAACTTTTTTCAGCTTTACGTCATGTCATAATGTTATACAGATTCTCTGACCTTCAAAACAACTCAGAACTCATATGTTCAAGTTAGCCGTCTCATTTTCATTTCTTTTAGTAATTAATAGCCATTTTAGCCATTAATAGCCATTTTTTGCCGTTTCTATTTGTGTTCTTAATGCTGTAAAGTGACTTTGGATGTTTTGAAAGACACTGTCAAATAAAATGCATTGTTACTATTATTACTCTTTCACCAAAAGCAAACCTGGAGTGTTTCTTTGATTCTTTCATGCATGTTTGAGAAATCCTTTAATATCCATGGCAACCAGTCAGCTGTCCAAAACGCCTGGGTGGACCTAGCTCCGCCTTCGAGACGCAGCTCCCCACTCAGCTCCTTCAGACTAGCCAGCAGCAATTAGCAAACACCTGGTGGAACATCACGTCAGCTGAGCTCATTATAGCATTTCTCAGTGCAACGCTGGTAAAAATGCTGTTAATGAAGGAGCAAAGTTGTAAAAGTCCTGAAGGCAGACTTTTACAACTAGTAAGAGTTTTTAAAAAGACAGAAGACCAATTTCAAGGTGTTAAACCACAAAGTAAAATTTCTTTTAAGTAATATTTTATATATAAAGCATTTTATAACAACTGGAGTTAGCATAGTTACTCGATAATGCTCTAAAATGGTGGTATGTGTCTGGAAAGCACATAATACCGCCCCTTTAAGAGTGAATCTCTCCATAATTCACTACAATGGACCTTACCACAGCGGGCGCTTTTCATTGGCTAATGCCCATTTTACGTCACAGCGCAGCTATCAGTGGGTTACCGTCTCACAAACTCGTGCTAATGTACATTGTGGACTACCAGATCGGCAAAAAGTTTTTGTGTCAAGACTCAAAAAAGAATGGTTCTCCACTGTCAGTGGGGTATCCGTACAGGCGATGTCAGGTATCCTGATCGTATTTGTGGAACTAAAATTCACAGATTTCCAAAATCTGAAACGGAATGTCTTGCTTGGATTTAACTTTTTCACAACGCATTTGCAGCTCAACCGTCTAGGATCAATAAGAACAAAGGATTGTCTGCTGGTGTAAGTATTATTGCTTTGCTTTCTTTGGGTTTAGTGAATGAAAAAAAAGTCAATAATAAACGTCCATTATGAAAACTTTTTAGCCAAGTACAGCATAATGGCAGTACTGATACAACTTCTACACCTTGAAGCCTGTCTGTTACAGCATTACGTTAGCTGAACAGATCAATATGCAATGTGTACCGTATCTGACATACATTAAAGATTTTATTTCACCTGAAAAGGCTTTTTACTAAACTGTAATCGTGTTAGCCACGCTAGCACCGCATACCTGTATAAATCCTAGGCACATTCCACCCCTCAAAACGATGAATGTCCGACTTACCCAGTGATCTTGTCCACAGCTATATTTATGCTGAGGGTCTGAGGATCTGCTGTTTTCCTCATCGACCGGTAGCATTTTGCTGTGACGCGCACAATGTTGGAGGCATCGTGGCTAAAACACCTTGATGTCGTCTGTAACCCATAATTAGTCAATTAATCAGACTTTCATTTTTGCAGGCCCACTTCCTGTTTTCCCCCCAAACTTTCCACCTTATTTAAAGCCCCGCCTCCAGCGCAGTTTGAACTTGATCACCTGTTCCACTGCGATTGTGGCGTCTTGCTGACAACAATTCACCTGAAATCTCTGACTCCACTGATTTGATCTTTCGTTTGGTGAGTTTGTGTTTGAAGCAAAGCAGTATTGGTTTGCCATGCAATTTCTGCTTGATTGCTCATTGGAGCTTTGTTTTATTAGAACCATTGACGTTGTTACCTGGGCGTCACCAAGACTGTCCAGCTGATGCAGTTTGGTGCCCCACTTCACGAAGGTAACCTAATCGCTGCTATTGTTCTGGTACTGTTGTATTAAATAGGATGTAGCTACACTTCATTTGATATTGTGCAATATATTTTATTTTCCTTACACTGCTTGAATATTTGAGTTAATTTTTCATTGATCATTTTGAAAGTGGACTTTGATTTCACCTTTAACCTTGAATTGATTAGTTGAAATATAATTCTTTTTGTTTAGATTATGATTATGGGAGAAATGTGGATCTAACTCTGATACGGACCAAAACAGTGACGTCTGCTGCGGTTTGGATGCATGTTTGGATGCAAGCGGATCGGAGACCGCTCCAAAAGCAGGAAGCGGATTATAGCGCAGGACATTCTGCGCTATAATCTGCGCAGAATGTCCTGCATACAACCGAAACAAGCGCTAGCGGTAGAAATGGGTTGCTGTCTTTTACCGACGAAAAAAGAGAAATCGTGCAGTTAAAATTTGGCGCTACATAATTTTTGTTTACATTTTGTGAATAAGGAAGTTGCGCTGGTCTTCCTCAGAGGGTTTTGTGTCGTTTCCTTTGATCGTTCGTAGTGCAGCGCCCCCACAGGCGAGGAGGGGAACAGGTTTTTTGATGGTTCGTTTGACACTGAAAATTTAATAATTTAGCAATTTTGATCGCCAAATGACTCGAGTATTCCGGATTATCAGGTGTGAAAACGCCCTTAGTTGACAAAGGAACCTGAAAAACTCAGTTATGAACTGGAAGACCTTGCAAGGTAAAGGCCCAAGGATCCTCTTTTCCTCCAATCCACCGCTGGTTCAGCTCCTCTGCCATCCTCCATTCATATTATTCTTTTGGCAAAACTAGATCAGGTTTTATCAGGACCAGAGACAAAGCCCAAACCTTCACCTTTACAAGCTACATGAAACCAACATGATTCACAACCAAAACATTTTCAGTTTGTGGCCTTCATCAGGGTCATCGATTCAGGAATTACTGTTTTTGGGGTTTGATTTCCTCTCAGAATTCAAAACATTAGTGTTGAGTTCTGTGGTGAAATTGCCTGTAAATGTGTTTGATTTATTTTAAGTATCTCTGTGTGAAAGATTGACTGAAAATGTTCAGGGTGCTTTGGAAACAGAATGATCCACTTGATCCAGATGAGTGTAAACACACACATTTCTGCTTGTTTGTTTGGAGCACAGGATTAGATTCTTTCATGTGGGGTCTCTCAGTGTGAGACAGTCTCGACTGTGGCCCTCCAGGACAGAAGTAGTTCACCTCATGGGGATCGGAGAGAGCGCAGCAGGAGATTGTGGGCATAATTACGGCATCTTTGGCTCATTAGGAGCGATGAGGCATGACCCCTTCTGTCCACAGGACTGACAGCTGAGGAGCACGGATGGTGGCAACGATCTCTGCTTTTAAGATGCAGTTTGTAACCTTTATTTAAAAAGAAAAAAAAAACCTGTTTTTTATATATTTGTTAAATCTATCACCATGCCATAACAGTTTGTCATAAGATTGATAATATGTGAAAAGCTCAAGCTTTTCCACCTCCTCCCTGAACTGCTATGAAATGCACCAAAAACACCAGAGCCAGGAGGAGGGGCTTAGCGCTGTCAATCATCCTTGTGAACACACCGGTCAACGTGCTAATGGCGGAGAAACAAGTTACCATTACAGGAAAACCATTTGTCTGCCGTCATCAACCATTCATCATCCGCCATGCTAACTAGCATTAGCATTCCGGATGCTGACATTGCATAGATTTTTTTTTACATTTTATTGACACAAAATCTTTATTCACATATAAAGATGTCAGCAAGGAAAAAGTTTTTCTGTTTAACTTGCATTATAGTTATTTTTAATACATTTAGTTCACTTCAAGATGTTTACTTTTAGCTTTAGCCTGTTTTGCTTGTAAAATACTGCGGCATTTTTGTGACCAAACTAAAGGGTTAGGAATATCTTCACTACAGTTTGATAAACTAGGAGCCCCTTAACAGCGTCACAAAGCTGGACACGGCCCTGCATTCTACCTCCATAACTCTGTTAATCATCAGGGATGTTTGTTAGCTCAGTAGTTTTTGTGCTACAATCCAAAAGTCAGATCTGTAGTTCATAACATTCACATGAAACAGTTGTGCAATAAAGTTTGACACAAATAATCAAACTGCATTTTAAAGCAGTTTACTTCATTTAGTCTGAATAACATCAACCCAACAGTACCATGTTAACCCAAACCGGGTCAATAAACCTTAGTGTGCAACCACAATGTGTTGCTTATAGCTTAGCTTCGTGTTTTAGGGTCACAATAAAAAAAAACAGGAACTTCAGCAGAGTCTCTCAGATTCTAAATCTGTGATAACTTTTCACATTAGACAGACTGAAACAAACATCTACATCTGCAAACTAACAGACACAGATAGCACAAATAAACTGGAGACGTAAAACCTCTCTTTAAACAGTAACTGATTAATTCAAATTCATTAAAGCAACACAGGTACTTTGTACTTTTCGAGGCAGAACAACCAACTTGGAGATTTATCACAATTTCAGCTTTTTTACAACAGAAAATGATCAGACTAAAGAGAGATAGTTTACTACAGACCTGATAACTTCACTGCCTTTACTAACAACCTTGTAATATTTCAAATCTCACACAAATGTCCTCTCTGATGTAAAACACAAAGTTTTTTTCTTAAGCTTTACAGTTGTGGGCCTCTGTATTACGAAATTCCCAGCTGTCTTGACCTCAAAATTCCTCAAAAAGTTGCGACAAGGAAGTTCTTGCAACACTTTTTGGGGAAGTAGTCCTTTGAGAAGGAGAATCTGTGTCCTGCACTGCAAAACATAAAATCTTACCAAGCATTTTGGTTCTTATTAACACTAGTTTCTAGTGTTAAAATCATAGCACACTTGAAATAAGACCACCAACCAACTTACCAGTAAGATACAGGAACTTGCTTTAAGTCAATAATTGTTTTATAATGCTATATAAGTACTAGGTATAAGTTATATACCTTGAAATTGAGCCTCTGTCTCTTTAAACCTTCCTGCTCTTTCTGAGAAGTAGCTCATATAGTGAGCTCTGTAGATGTGCAGTTCCAACAGGTATTTGCTAATTGCTGCTGGCTAGTCTGAAGGATTTCTCTGTGGCAGAAGCTTAGAAACTTAGAAACTGCAGCTCTGAGGAGGAGCTGTGCCACGAAGGAGGAGCTAGGTCCACCCAGTTGTTTTGTCCAGTTGAATGGTTGCCATCAAGATTAAAAGATTTCTCAAATATGCATGAAAAAAATCAAGGCATGTTTTTGATGAGGGAATGACATTATAACATTATGTAAAGCTGAAAAAAGTTGATTTTGCAAAAAGCTGCTGCTTTAAAACAAGCTGCTCCATCTCACTGAAAAGTTTCTTGTCAGCTAGTTTTGTTTTATTTGAAGCCTAAGAAGATATTTGCACTAGATATAGGCCAAAAATACTCTGTAAGATTTTGTGTCTTTACAGTGTTCTTTCATGTGAAGCAAGAAATCTTGAATAGTTGGGTCTTAAAGCTACTCTTTTGAGATTAAAGCAGGTGCAGAAATGCATCTTGGGGAGTCTGTAGTTCCGCTCGCATGCAGGCCAGTCCTGAGTGAAGAGACAACATGGAACCAAATGATGAAATCAAATGAAATAGCATGGAAAGGCCTTCGTTCTTCACTCCGCTCCCTTCCGCGTGTAGTCCGTCTGTCGGACAGACACAAAAGCAGGTTGGAGCTCCGTGCTTCTTGCAGCCGACGCCGTGGAGAGCGACTGATCACCCAGTCGAGGTGGGGCTTCTTGGCCCAGCGCGCGGCCGTCTGAGTCAGGATGGATCGATGAGGATGGGGCATCCCACTCACCCTCTGCACGGCCGGAGACACTGCTGCTCTGCTGTCATGGAAACAGCAGCAGTCACCACCACCAGCATGGGCCCATAATGCTCACAGACACACACACACACACACACACACACACACACACACACCACACACACACACACAAGGGAGCAAAACGAGATATTCTAAGTGTGCTGCTTCTTCCTCAAACATCTGCACACATTGAGGCAAAAGCAAAACACCTCAGCGGGCTGCTGAAGCCTTTAAGATGAGAGACAAACAGAAAATACACGACGCCGCTCTGCGTTCGTCTTTCTGACTGGGACACAGGCTCCACAGGTGATAATACACCACTCAGACGTGCTGGTTTTTATTCATAAATCAGGGTGTAAACTCCTCATGAGGAACAACAACACTGATTTATAACAACTGTCCCACACAGCGTCTTGCAGAAATATTGGAAATCTTACACATTTTATTGTTTATCTGGTAATTTATAGAGATTTAATGTGACAGACCAAAACAAATGTGTTACAAATGTGTGAAATTGAAGAGCGGATAGAAAATAAAATAGTTTTCAAAATTGTGTCCAAAGGAAGTGAGACATGGTGGTGGCAGACTCATGCTAAGGGATGCTTTCCTTCAGTTTTAGGAGCAGGGAGTCTTAATCAGAGCTGGCAGGAAGGTAGTTGGGCAATAAAACCAGTTAGTTAAGATTTCAGACTCCAAAGGTTCAGTCATACTGAACCTTTGGAGTCTGAAATCTGGAGTGATTTAGATTTAAAAATATATTCATGTGCTTGAGTGGCCCAGTCAAAGTCCAGACTTAACTTAAATTCAGAGTCTTGCACAATTTAAAAACAGAAATGCACAAACAGGGGCAGATCTACAAGAATTTGGGGCCCTGGGCTGGAGCCAGTTTTGGTGCCCAGTCAACTACAGAAAAATTTTCTGCTGATGCAAATTACATTACATTTGTAGTCCATAGAAATCTACCTCATCACTGTAAAATACTTGAATATTGTTTGTATTCAGAAAAATCTCAAAATATAAAAGCGGCAGTATGACGTGAAACCTGAAAAATAACTATTTTCAGGTTTTAAAAACATGCTGATTATATCAAACATAACATAAAAGAAATCAGATTTTTCTGTTTGACGGCTGTTCATTGATCCTCTGTCTCTTTAAAATCCTCCTGCTCTTTCTGATGCTCTGCTCCAGCAATCATCTCAGCATTTCTCCACTCAGCTGTTTACAGCCGTTCTTAGGAGTGTCGGACTGAGAAACAGTTCATTTGAGGAGTTCAGCAGATGCACAAATCCAAAAGGTGTTTGCTAATTGCTGCTGCCGCTAGTCTGGAGGAGCTGTGTGGAAAAGGCTGTCAGGGGAGATTTAAGGATTTCTAAAACATGCATGAAAGAATCAAGGCAAAACTCCAGGTATGATTATGATTACAACATAATGTAAAGCTTATAAAAGTTGATTTTACATAATACTGCCCCTTTAAGACAGTTTGTCTGATCTATGACTTTTATCAAGGTTTGCAAAACATGCAAAAAATAAAACAAAAAAGTCTTTGGGGTCCCCAAAACTGGGAGTCCTGGGATGATGACCCAGGAAACCCTTTAAAGTCTGGCCCAGTTCATAAACAATCTTGTCCTGTCAGAGTTAATGCAAACCATCAAAGTTAATTGTGCACTTTACCTTCAACAGCAGGACTTTAATAATGCTCAGGTCCGATTTTTTGTGAAATCCTATTTTGTTTTGAATGGCTCTGGATTTCCAGACACATGAGATTTATATGTGATCTCCTAACACGTGTCCCACATGTGCAGTAGAGGATGCAAGACCATCACAAGCAGCAAGCGGGTTCAGTGTTTGAAGAAGTAACCCTGAATGCTAACAGTGGAGCTCATCTTGTGATTTTAAAGCTGTTGCCATTATTGTCCACAATTGGTTCTTGTTTTTATTTCTGCTTTGTGTGTCTGGATGCAGAAAAGTGACGTTTGTCGAGCATCAATGAGGTTCAGGTCGGATGAATTTGACCTGGCCAGACAGACAAAGGTCACATTGGAAAAGCTCAGATAAGATGTAGAACCACATATCCGGGTCGCTTGAGTAAAAAGCTCCCCTGTGTTTTTCCGATTGTCATGAAAAGACCAAAAAAAAAAAGCTGGATTTGGGTCCGTTCAGGCTGCAGAGTGAACATAGACTGCACCCATACCTGCGGCCGGGCCAGCAGGAAATGTCCCGGTGCTCCCGATGGCCGATCCGCTGCTTATCTCCATGCGGTCCAGCGGAGCTCGATTTGTTCTGGGAGGAAGAACTGGCAAACATAATTCATCTCTGCGTGTGCAGGGCTGACATATAACCCAGCAGAAGGAGGCTAAATTAAAACTATGCATCATTTTCAGAGTTGGTCGATCACACAAAACCCTGTGGGACCACATTAAGTTGGAGGTCGTAATATGTCAAAATGTGTATAAAGTTACCGCGGTGTGAATGTTACCATGACTTCTGCCACACTTTCATAAATGAGTGTTTTTCACCGGATGATTTCTCCCACCTGCCCCCTGTCTCGAAATCGGACATTTTCCTCCGCGCCCACATAAACGCTGCCTTTTCCTGCAAATTGGCCAATAGTAGAGGTCTGCGTGTGCTTTCCTGCGTGTTAGCGGGGATCCGCCAGCAGCGCGGCGCAGCGCGGCGCAGCGCGGCGCAGCGCAGATCCCATTCAAACAGGTGTGAGGAGCAGAGACGGTCCCAGGTGGCGCATGTTGGTCGGATACGTGGCTGCAGCCTGGAGCCCGCAGGAGCAACGGCGTGAGCATCTTCGGCGCCTTTCTGAGGGCTGAGCAAGCCGCATCCGAAAATAGTGTTGGCTGTTAGAAAGTAGGTCGATAGGAACTGAAAGCGACGGTTGTTTCCACGCTTTTGTCTCTGTTCTTTGTTGTTTAGCCAGAGGACTGTGGTCTCTTTTTTTCTTCTTCTTCTTCACAGCCCACCCTTGTGTGTGGAGCCTTTTTACGCACAGGTGGGAGAAACCCGCTCTGCGTGCAGGACAGCCCCCCCCCCCGCCCCCCACCACCCCTCCTCTTCTCTCTCTGCTCCTCAGCGGATGATATGAGGAAGTGACATTTTTTTTTTTTTAACCGCTGCGGTTCGGGACAGATCGGCTCCTCTGCAAACAGGTGTTCCGCTTCTCCTGGTCACTTTCTTCTTCTTCTTTTTTTTTTTTTTTTTTTTTTACCACGAAGCGTCCCAGAACCTGAAGGGAGGCTTCTGGGTTCGGGACAGCCGCGGGTTTTGGGGGCGGGGGTGGGGGGAAGTAAAAAAGCCAGAAGAAGTCAGCTCTTTATTAGCCTGGGCTGCCTGGTCGGGCTCAGACGGAAAGAGAGAGAGAGAGAGGAGAGAGAGAGAGAGAGAGAGAAGAGAGAGAGGAAAGAGGGAGCGATGGCAACGAAAAAGGCGTGCGTGGATGCGCCCAAGAGGAGCGGAGTCCGGTCGTGCTGGAGGCTGAGATGTTCCGAGAATTCAGGACTGGTGTCTCCGAACTTACGGGGACTCCGGCAAGACAAAGACCGTCACCCGGCGAAAATACAACAAAATCATGCAGACACTGTTGCAGAACGACGAGCCGGACGGGGTGTACGTGGACAACAGCCACATCAACGCCAAATTCAAATTTTGGGTGAAGTCCAAAGGCTTCCAGGTCGGAACCAACGTTCTGGGGGAGCACAACAAGAAGGGAGCGCCGGGGAAGCCCGTCCTCTATGTCCCGGTCAAGTCAACGGTAAACTGTATTTTTATTTTTATTTTTTCGTGTGCATGTTTGCGTTGCGTGTGTGTGTGTGTGTGTGTTGTGTGTGTGTGTGTGTGTGTGTGTGTGTGTGTGTGTGTGTGTGTGTGTGTGTGTGTGTGTGTGTGTGTGTGTGTGTGTGTGTGTGTGTGTGTGTGTGTGTGTGTGTGTGTGTGTGTGTGTGTGTGTGTGTGGAAGGTGGTGTGAGTGTTGGGGTGTGGTGTGTGTGTGGATGTGTGTGTGTGTGTGTGAGTGTGTGTGTGTGTGGTGTGTGTGTGTGTGTGTGTGTGTGTGTGTGTGTGTGTGTGTGTGTGTGTGTGTGTGTGTGTGTGTAGTGTGTGTGTGCTGTGCGTGCGTGTGTGTGTGCGGCGGCGTGAGTGCGTGTCACGAACTGTCCGCTGTAAGTAGTTGTCATGATGCGGGCTGCGCCCACGCACCCGATAAAGGGGAATAAAAACGACAACTTGTGATGCTTTTGTGGTCCCGATGAATCGCCACTTTGTCCATATCCCAACCAGAACAGCCCAGCACACTCTCCACTCTCATCCCTTGCTGCCATAGCAACGCCGGTGCCTCCTGGCGATGGCAATTGCAAAAAAAAAAAAAAAAAAAAAAGAGAGGAAAAAAACAGAAAAAGGTATAGGCCATCATGAGCGCCAGCGAGGTTGAGGTCCTGTCAGCAGCAGGCTTCAGAGAGGGAGATAATTGATTATTTAATTATAAATGTTTATTTCTGCTGATGTCTCGTGCAGCCCGGTGTGGTGCGCGCGCACGTGGATGCAGCGGCATGTCGGTGGGTCTGCCAGGAGGCTCTCCAAGTGTCTTACACGGGCTGTAACGCCACTTTATGGACTGTGAACATTTCGCGTTAAACGTCTGGCTTTCAGCCGCGGTGACGCGCTGTCCCGTCCAAACCCGCAGCTCGCGCTTTTTATTTTTATTCATCTGCTAAATAAAAAGCGTGGATGTGATCTTCAAACTGTCACGCATGAGACATTTCTTCCTCTTCTTCTTCTTTTTTTTTTTTTTTTAGAGGATGTGATGCTGTGTAGAGCGCTGCGTTTGTCACCCCGCTCCTCATTGTCCTGGGCAGGATGCGGCTCGGCTCAGCAACTCGTTGCTCTGGCAACACCTGTGTGCAACCCAGGACAGCCGCTGCCGCTGCCGCTGCCGCTGCCGCTGCCGCATTTTGGTATCTGGGCCACATTCCGACATCATGAAACGCGTCCCGGCCTGCTTTTTTTTTTTTTATTAAAGGTTTCTTGCGCGTAAATTGGTGACCACGTGAATGGAGAGCAGGGATGGGGGGGTGAGTGGGGTTGTGGTGGGGGGGGGGGACAAAAGGCTCCGCTCGGGACTGAGAGCGACCGACGCCCACAGTTGGTGCTCAGACTTGGTGATAGGTGGTGATGCTCCTGTCGGGTCACATCCGTCCCGCTGTGCGGCTGCGCGGAGCGTGAAGGGTTAAATCACAAGAAAGATAAACATGTTCTTGACGGACTGTCAGCCGGTGGTTCGGGGTGAGATGGGGGGGGGGCGGGGGGGGGGGGGAGCGCCACGCCGCGCCGCTGTGCCATCCGACACACAACCACCATTTTAAATATGGGCGCCTTCGGGGCTCCAGCCATCGTTTTGTGTTAACAAACCGGACCGGATACTGGGCCCGGATTAGAGACGGAGCCGTTTGATTCGAGCTCGGTGGCGCTGAGCCCCTCCACAGGTGTTTTACCTGCGCGAATGGACGATTGAGATTTGGGCCAACCGCCTTCGCAAAACTCCTCTAATCTCTGCAGGATATTGTGTTTCCCTGTGGGCAGGTGTGCAGGTGCAGATGGCGCCTCTAACGTGCTGCTGATTGGCTTTTTGTTGTTGTGTTTTTATCTTTCCTGATCTAAAACCCTGCCTGACATATGCACGTAAACCAGAGAGCAATCACGTTGATTTTATTTTATTTTTTTAAATCAATGTGTCTTCTGACATTTGTCCACATTTTGTCACGTTTAAAATCCCAAACCTGAACGGATTTTATCCCGATTTTTAGTAGTTAACCGACACAAAGTAGCTGCAAAGTAAAACAGAGAAGATTTGGACATGTAAATCAGTTCACACTTATTTTATTTTGAGCCAAATCAAGATGATGAATGTTCTTAAAGAGTCGAATGTGTTGATAAAACCTTTTACTAAAACATTTTATTACATAGCTGCATTTTGATAAGTGCTTCTTAAAATTAAATAACATTAAAACTCTTTTCACATTCATCAGGATTTCACGATTGTTTCTGTGATTCTTTTTATTTTAAAATTGCAGATTTTATGGTTCTGTAATTTATAAATATATTAAAGGGGTTTAGCAATATTAGTGCATCTGTGACTTATGTGACTTTTGTGTTACTGGCCATATCGATCAGTGATCGACAACTTGAGAACGATGAAATGTGAGGCAAAAGTAAGATATACTGCCACCTACCGGTGGGAGTTAAAGTCACTAAAAACAAATGTCTTAGACGATTTTTGCGGGAAATTTGCGATAAACTCACAGCGCCAAAAATGCGGGAATCTATTGATCACAAAAAACTACATTTATATCAAATTGATTGATTGTGATTTGATGTCCGGAGATACAGATCTGACACCCAGGCCTTGAGTTGTGGTCTAGGGATTTAATATATTTTTTAAACTAAAAGCTCAATCAGATTCGTTTTTTAGTTTTGAGACTTTGACTGGACCACTTGAATCATTATATCTATTGATCAAAGTCATTTCATAATTCTGAACAGATTTTCTTCCAGTATTGATTTGTAATTCGCTTCGTCCATCTTCCTATCAATTATAATCAGCTTCCCTGTCCCTGCTGTAGAAAAGCCTCCCCACAGCATGATGCTGCCACCACCATGCGCCGCATGGGCGAGATGCTTTACTAGATCATAGGCCAAAAAGGTTCAGTTGTGGCCTCATTTAGGGAACCTATGCTGTTTATTGTTGTACCAAAAGCTAAATTTGGTGTCTGGATGGTTACTTTTACTATCTTTTCCACTGCTGGTCACATTAGAGGAGAAATAGGTGCCAGTATCTTTAAAAATATGATTAAATGCAGTTATTATGTGCTGTTTGTTCTCTTCACCTGTTGCCAAAAAAGTGTGATCATTATCACAATTATATTTTGAAAATATAGTGATAAACTCTTAAGGTCATATTGTCTCTTTGCTGACCTTTGTAAGGTTAGGCTTTCTTGCCAGATTACCAGAAATCCCAGATTAGTAGATTATAGCATAGATTAGTATATTATTAATATTTGTCAGATTCTCCCTGAAGTTGCAGCTCACAAAGCATGATGCTGCCACCACCGTGGAGATCACTTTTGGTTTCATCTGACCAAATTACCGTCCTCAAAATATTTGTTGTGTGATTTGATAAATATGACCAAAACAAAACTTGTCATCGTAACCAGACAAAATGTGAGAAAGTTGCAGAAACATCTTTGAAGGTACTTCTTCTACAACACGGACAATACTTTAACTGTCCTAAATCGTAACTTAACATAAATGTTCTTTTTTTCTTGCAACTGAGGAGCTGCTAGTATCAGATATGAATGTTTACACGGAACAAATTCTTGTAATCTGCTGTCTTTAGAACAAAACTGGCCCGATTAGAGGCAGAACAAAGCCAGAAATCAGCTTGGCAAAGTCTGATCGGCTCATCTCTAATGAGAATAGATCATAAAATCACGATAAAGGTGTTAAAACTAGCACAAAATCAATAAAAAGAAATACATAAGGTAAGAAGAAAGAAAAAATCTTTGTTTAATTTAAATACTTGGTATACAAGCTAATTAATTAAAGTAATAAACGAAACAAAATGGTTTCTAAACGGTGAAACTCTCACAGGATGCAAGTCCGAGTTCTTGCCGGAAATTAGGTAAATAATTACTCAAAATGAGTTTAAATTAAGAACAAATAAAGTTAATTACTAAAAGTCTACTCCAAGCCAAACTCTTTATAAAGTCTGCCTCATATTTAAGACACGTGTTTTAAATATCAGTGTTAGTTTCACGGCTGCACAGTGGTGCAGTTGGTAGAGCTGTTGCCTTGCAGCAAGAAGGTTCTGGGTTCGATTCCCAGCCCTGGCCTTTCTGCATGGAGTTTGCATGTTCTCCCTGTGCATGGTGGGTTTTCTCCAGGCACTCCGGTTTCCTCCCACAGTCCAAAAACATGACTGTTAGGTTAATTGGTCTCTCCAAATTGTCCCTAGGTGTGCATGGTTGTTTGTCCTGTGTGTCTCTGTGTTGCCCTGCGACAGACTGGCGACCTGTCCAGGGTGACCCGCCTCTCGCCCGGAACGTCAGCTGGAGAGGAACCAGCAACCCTCCCGACCCCACCAAGGGACAAGGGTGTCAAGAAAATGGATGGATGTTAGTTTCCCTTTAAAATCTGCAGCAGGTTTCTTTCATGAAAACTACACATCTGTATTTTGACAAATATCTAAAAAAAAATTACACACACACACACACATATATGTATATATATTTTCATTTCTGGACATTATAATATGAGACAGATAATCTGTGAAAAAATTGATTTGCTCCATCTCTTCCCTGATCTATGATTAAAATGAACACTTCGAACAAAATCAACCAATCAGAGCCAGGGGCGGGTCTTAGCGCTGTCAATCACTCATGTACTCAGTGTGCTAACGGTGGAAAAACAACTTACAGTGACAGAAAAACCATTTATCTGCTGTCATTAGTGGCTATGCTAACTAGTGTTAGCAAGGGGTGATTGACAGCGCTAAGCCCCGCCTCCTGCCCCCAATTGGTTGTTTCTACTTAGCACGAGGAAAAAGCAGAGGGGCTTGATTTTTTTTTCAGAGATTATCTGGTACCTGTCATACCATGGTGACAGTTTAAGCAAATATATATAAAATGTCTCATTACAAAAGCTACTGCAGCTTTGAAGCCTGGTTGGCCACAGCGGAGCAGAGCTCTGTCGTTGCTGGGTCAAACTGTATCGGGGCTGAGAAAAGCTCAGTCCTCTCAAAATAAAACGTATTCCGCTGTTTACTGAGAGCAGCGCACATGTTTTGCAGCTAATATCATAAGGCATCGGGGGGGAAGCCTCCCCCTGACTCAGCTCCACTTGGGAAATTTAAACAACAAACAAAATATCAGCCAACACAAGCTGCTCCTAATGATGACTCAGAGGCCACAAATCAACCAATTTACTTGCATGTTCGTGCATCAGGAAAACACGACTCCGGCTTCAGCTTCTGTTTGTGGCTTTTATAAATAGGCTGTCCTGGGCCAGTGGAAAAGTGACATACACGTGCAGACAGACCCAGACACACACACACACACGCAGAGAGACGCAGCGGTCGGTGGCTGCTCGCAGCGCTGCAGGGCCGGGGGCGTCTCTCTGCTCTCTGGAAGCCCCGCTGCAGCTGCTTCCAGGGTGTGCCAAGTTTCTGCATGGGGGCAGGACATGACAGGAGGCCGGGTGGGGGTAGGGACGGATCCTGCCTGGCTGATGTGAAGACAGAGAGGGTCTCTTCTGCGCGTCGCCGAGACACACAAGGGCGACTTCAGTGTGTGGCGGGACAGAAAGGGCAGGACGGCCTCAGCGCATCGCAGATATATTATTCTTTCTTTCTCTCTGTGCGTTTCTTTATTGTTTTTTTTTTTCCAGAGAATCCACGCAGGCCTCAGTTTGGAGATGCAACCTCGTTTAGCTCTCATTATGTCCTGATTAGGGGATGCTACAGAGGAGGAGGGGACCAGACACACACACACACACATTCAGACGCAAGCCTTTCACCGAGTGCAGCCAGTTTCAAAGGAAACACTTAAACGCCATGTGCATTTTCCTGTTGCTTTCTGTTGCCATGTCAACTGAAATCTGTAAAATGTTTTTCATTTCTTCACATAAAGAAACGCGTCCCGTTTTGGTACCAGGCCTGACGCCGGACTGACCGGCAGCGGCTCAGCTGACGGACAGAAACATGTTTGTTTACCTTCATTGATGCGTTTGTTTAACAAACTGATAGTGGCAGATTGATATGTTGATCAGTTTTATTGATTCAATGATTCTGTCTCTCTTGTTCAGACTTTATTTCCTTACATTCATTTTTGATAAATTGACCTGCTTTACCTTTAATCTGCATCATTAGGATTTTACCCATTTTCAACTAACTTCACACTTATTCCCAAAATGAAAAAAAAAGTCAGTTTCACTCTCCTTTGGTCTTAATTCCAAGTTTAATTCCAAGTTGCACTGTACCTGTGCTTCTAAAGCATTCAAATGAAAATTTTATGAAAGTTTTGCAAACAAAACTGATTTACCAAAATCCACAAACTGTTCTTAAAAGAATTTGATGTAGTGTAAAGATGCATATTTTTAAATAAAGTTGGCCTAAGTTGATCTAGATGCCTCAAAGGCAAATGGTCAGAAGATCAAAAGTCAATATAGCATCAAGTTTTTTAGACTTTTAGGCTCAACTAAATTTAAAGCAGCTCCAAAGATAATGTTGTATTTAAATGAGCTAGAATTTGATTTAAAATAAAAAAATCAGAACAAAATCTAAAAAAGTGAGGACTTTTGTACTGAAACTTGAAGGAACCCTGCTTTCAGCTGCAGCATTTCATGCAGACGTGCTCTGCAAAGGATAGTGACGGGAGCTGAAAGAGTCAGTTTGTACAGTTTGTTCTCCATATTTCGTTTTTACAATGTTCTTCACATGAGCTGGTATGGAACTCTGATGCAATGATAATGCGTAGTAAATGGTTTTATTGTATTTACACAAAAATGTAAACAAGATTTTCAACATTGTTCAATTAGCACAATAAAACAAAAACAAACATTTTTTGTTTTTTCTATATTGACTGAATTTTATTGAAGTGAGGGTTAAAGTGAACTGGTTAATCTGTGTTGGTTGATGTATTTATAGAGCAAAAATAGAGGAAGTGTTTCGTTTTGATGCATTTAAGGTACAGGGAAAAAGCTTATTTTACCTTCTGATCATTGAAAAATTGGCTAATTTTGATCTCTTCTAGTTTCTACATCATAACTAAGTGTTTATGTACTTTGAGCAGAAACAGTGCACAGCAACAGGTAGGGGAGGGCAGCAGTAATGCATCACTTACAGTCTATACAGCCAGAGAAACTCCAATTCTTTATCTTGTAAAAAGAATCTAAAGCTTATGTGGTTTTGAAACCACAATGTTATATAATATAACACTGATCTGTTGTACGCTATTATTCGTACAGTGAAATGGCAAACGTCCCTAAGTAAGCTAATCGCTAGCTTGCAAAGTAGCTAATTTTCTACAGTGGACTCAGTGTAGTTACGGTTCAGCATTCGCAGGTTTTTCTTCTGAACGTAACTCAGAATTATTCGCGAAAAGTTCTGCCTCATGGACCTTACCAAACTCCGCCCAGAAACGCCCCTCGAAAGTCCCATGTGACTACATGTCTCACAAGCAAAGCCTCGTGGTGCTTAGCTTCTATGTGTAAACATGGAAATTTTCATTTCGACTGACTCTCTGCAGAGTATTTCTGAGTCGATTAGTTTAACATTTCTGCCGGATTTTCAAAAAATATCATCCACGACAATGGACAGAGGAACCAACAAGTTCATGTCATCTTTTTTGGACGACATCAAGGTGTTTGAACCATGCGATGCCTCCAACATTGTGCGCGTCACAGCTAAATGCTAGCGGTCGATGAGGAACACAGCAGATCCTCACACCCTCAGCATAAATATAGCTGTGCAAGGCTGGGTAAGTTGGACATTCATGGTTTTGAGGGTGATTTCCGTTGGCAAATGTTCGAATGTGACTAGGACGTATACACGGTACGCGGTGGCTAACACAATTAGCGTGGCTAACACGATTAGCGTGGCTAACACGATTACAGTTTAGTAAAAAGCCTTTTCAGGTAAAATAAAATCTTTAATGTATGTCAGATACGGTACACATTGCATATTGATCTGTTCAGCTAACGTAAGACTGTAACAGACAGGCTTCAAGGTGTAGAAGTTGTATCGGTTCTGCCATTACGCTGTACTTGGCTAAAGGGTTTTCATAATAGATGTGGTTATTATTGACTATTTTTTTTCATTCACTAAACACAAAGAAAGCAAAGCAATAATACTTACACCAGCAAACAATCCTTTGTTCTTATTGATCCTACGATGGTTGAGCTGCAAATGCGGACAAGCTTTGATCCAAGCAAGGCTTTCCGTTTTTGATTTTGGAAATCTGTAAATTTTAGTTCCACAAATTCGATCAGGATACCTGACATCACCTGTACAGATTCCCCACTGATGGTGGAGAACCATTGTTTTAGAGTCCTGACAGAAAAACTTTCTGCCGATCTGCTAGTCCACAATGTACATTAGCATGTGTTTACTACCGTAGCTGGTGTTTGTGAGACGGTCAGGCACTGGTAGCTGCGCTGTGACGTAAAATGGGCATTAGCCAATGAAACGCGGCCCCTGTGGTAAGGTCCATTGGAGGACATTTGCAAAGCAGCCAATCCAGGAGTGGCATTCAATGTCCATGGCGCTGATTGGCTAAAGAGCATAGCTAATGAATCCCTTAACTACGAGCTTCAGCCAATCAGCGAATACTGAACCGTAAATACACGGAGTTCACTGTAGAGAATTAGCTTCTGTGGAAATGCTTAGATGATTTCTGTTGTGTTTAAAAATACCTATTAAAGTATATTTGGTGTTTGAAATAACAAAACAATCAAATTAAAGCGTTTTAAAATGATTTAGGGGCTGTGGTGGCAATTTTACTCCTGTAAAATAACATGTGATCTCTAACCCCATGAATACCAGGGATAAACTGAATTTATTTGCTGTGAAATTTGAAGATGTCCATCTGCAGTTAATTGAGCATCTTTTGGTTTAAAATGAGTTAAGATGAGTCTTCTACTGATCTTTTTTTTTCAGATTTTTTGGCTCTAGAGGCCTTTAATGAACAGTAAATTGACAGGAAATAGGTTGGAGAAAAAAGCAAATAGCCTGAGATCAGAAATAGAACTCAACTGAGCCCCCCTTTTGTGGATCTTTTATATTAAATAAATTGTCTTATGATTAAGAATTAACAATTGAAAAAAAAAATCTGCCACAAAAAGAGGTTTTCCAAGTGCGGGATTCAAAATGGCATCCTCTTACGAAAACAAAGGTTTGTCCTGGGACGTCCCCTCCTCGCTTAGAAATCACAATGGTGGTTCCCAATCTTTGTCCTGGAAATTAGGCACCTAAACGTTGGCGCCTCACGTCAGATGGGATGAGGAACATCGTCATTATTATCTGATTAATTAGTCCGAATTTCCCCTGAGAGCCCGTCTTTTATGGAAGGGCCGCAGAGTCAAAAGAATACTGGCCCTATTAGCCGGCAGCATTTGCATTAATGCTGTTTTTGCATAGTGGATCTTTGGCGCTTTTGTCCTGCATTTTTTTATACTTTGTTTCGTTTTGGTCTGGCAGGGCTGATTAGGAGCAACACATGGCAAAATGCTCCTGTGGCTCTCAAAAGGATTCACACCCAGTTACAATTCAAAGCTTCTTATTCTAGGAAAAATTCATACTATGCTCATTTTCCCTTTTTTCATAATCAATTTGAAATATTCTGTACCTTTCAACAGAAATTGAAATTATGTTGCTGGAAAATGAAAATAGCAGTAATACGTGGTTACATGTGTTTGGTTGCCAAATTCAATGTTCATCCTGATTAGGGAAAAAAATGGACAAAACAATGCAAGTGGAAACTAAAGTGGTCAGATGTTTCACATGGGTGTGGCGTTCTTTAGTGATGTGCCAAACAAATCTTTGGAAATTGTGGCGTAAAAGTTTGATACTTTCAGATCATAATATATGATTTTTTTTTCTTAGCAACTTTATTTACATTTTTGTAAATATAGAACACGATTAGTGCTTGTTGAAAATTTTTATAGGTCTTTCTTTTTGTTATGTTGTTTCTGCCTGAAATCTTTGTTTTCCAGTTGACTCGTGCATACTATGTGTCACATTAACAGTGGAAAAAGTTTGAAAATGATTTTTTAATGGTTTGAATTTCACAAGTTTGGGTTTTCACCAGACCTGCTCTGAGTTTGGATGAGGCGAAATGCATCAGTTTGAGAGCAGGAACTCAAATTGATCGTTTATTTCACTTAGTTGTGTTTACAAATTAGACAAATTAATCAAAGTTTAAGAACTTACTTGGAAAAATTGGTTTAGCGGAAGATAAGTGCTCAATTTTATTTTCAAAGTTAGCAAAACGTTAAGCTAAAAATGAGCTCTGCTATTAGCGCGTTAGCGAAGGTATCCACCAGTAAGGATCCCTCTGGGACAGTCGAACTGTTTTCTTTTTCTTCAGATTAATTAGATTAGTTAATCTGATACGTCACATTAATTGTGGAAAACGTTTTTAATGTTCTGAGTTTCATAAGTTTTGGTATTGTAACACAGGTGTCGTCCAGACTTGCTGAGTTTTTCTGTGAACATGTTCAGTGGCGGATGAGTTGGAACTCAGCTAAGACTGAAAGTTCATCTCATTTAGTCGTGTTTGTAAAACAACCAAGCGAATCAAAGTTGAAGAACTTATCTGGAAAGGTTAAATTCATGGAAGCCAAATGCTGTAAACACTTTCATACTTCTTAAAAGAGCTAAACAGAAAATTAGCTCTGCTACTAGCGCATTAGCAGATTAGTGAAAGTGGTAAAATCCCTCTGGGACGGTTGATTTTTTTTCAGGTTGGTGAGATTAACTTGGAGATATAAATTTGACAAAACCATTAATGACAACTGATTTATTTGCTTTTCAGTTGATTCATACATCACCTTAAAAGTGGAAAAAGTTTGAAAATGATCTTTTCAAGGGTCTGAATTGAATAAATTTTGGTTTTGGACCACAGGTTTGTCCAGAGAGTTTCTGCTGATGGTGGAGCAGGAGCTCAGCTCAGATCGATCTGGAAAGTTTATTTCATTTGTTCGTGTTGAACGTAAACTCGGACTTACAGTAGGTGAAATCCATACTGAGTGACTGTGTGTGTGTGTGTGTGTGTGTGTGTGTGTGTGTGGGGTGTGTGCGCCCAGGGAAGGGGGGTCGCTGATCGCCTGCTCTGTGTTTCCTCCCTTCAGCGCTCTCTCTGTTGCCATGGAGAGACCGTTCTTTGCTTTCCCATAGGAGGAGAAATTAACACCATTTTTAACTGGCCCGGGGGCCTCCCCCCCTGTGTGGGAGATAGTCTTGAGTTGCGCTGCGCCGTGCACGTGCGCGCGCGCTCACACACTCCTTTTAAGACGACAATAATCTTCCCACTGTCATTTTTAATACCTCTGCGAGGCCAACGTTTAACGAACTGGGACAGAGTAATGATGGCCTGAAAATGCCGAGGTGGACTCTGGGATGTGATGATGTATGAGGAGAGTCATTTACGTGGCGTTTTCTTTTTTTAAAGTCGGGCACTGGAACATAAACAGTGGCTGTCTGCAGGGGCCAGTGGGATACTGGGGATGTCACACACTCCATCAAACATCCCTCATCGTGGGAGCTGCAGACAGAGACGCGCGCACACACACACGCGCTTACGTGGGACAGTCGGGTCGAGCTCGGTGCACCTAATGTGGATTTAATGACGGGGCTTTATGAACTGGAGCCGAGTGCAGAGCATGATGGTGAAGAAAAGGAGGGAGTGGTTTCATATGTACATGAATCTGTGCACACTCTGTCATCCCTGATTTCAGTCACGAAAACCTTCATGTACACAACAAACACACACTGGCTATTTTAAAAGTGGTCACTATGGCTCACTACCCAGGGCAGACTGGTCTAGGGGTGGCTCAACTGTGTGGCACTCGCCTGTGTGCATTAATCAATGTGACTTAATTCTGCTCTTGACCAGTCCTGTTAATTGGCTGTAATATTGGCTTTTTTCTTAATTAAAAATGCAACTGTTTTATTTTTACTTCCTCAACGCATTATTTTAATGTGGTCATATAATGCAAAATTCACATTTTCCACATTTTTTAACTTCCATTTGGGTCTCAACTGCTTCTAAAACAGGCAAAACACTTAAGCAATTCTGCTGTTTATTTGGCAAAATGTTAGTATTTTTTGTTGTCTGATAAACAAGCCATTTCAAAAATCTCCAGTTTTATTAAGTCACACTGCGCAGGCACTGTTCTGTTACCTAGCAACCACAGCAAAGCCCAGCCCGTTACCAAGCAACCCAAGCTAAGTTTCAGCACATTTGGTCAGCTGGATGCGCTGGATTAAGCTTGCCAAAAAAGACAAGTGTTTTGTTGTTGACTTACCATTCAGAAACCACTTGCTGCATTCTAGCTGGTTGTGCAGGAGGCCCTACTGTTGCTTTTTCAGGAAGTACATTTGTATACTTGTACATGTGTTTGCAGCTGTTTTTACGGGCGAGTGTAAATGTTGAGTTGGGACCGTGGAAAGCAGCAGTTTATTTGGATTTAAAGTGGCAAGACGCCCTAAAACAGCTCAAAGTGGCCAAGATTGAAAAGATTAAATCTCATTAGATAAGAATGGCTTTTGGCAAAAAATGTAATGAACATGTTTTGTAAAGCCCATAAACCAAGGAAGCATAATAAGTAGGGCTGTATAATAATATCGATATCGCGATATATATCGATATTTTCTTTCCTAGAAAAAAATCAATATTCATCTGCAAGTATCGTAACATCCAACTGTCACCTTGTTCAGTCACTGCTTGCTTCACCAGGTCATCAGGCTTAGAGTGATTCCTTCAGATGTTCAGGTTTAAAAGGTATCAAACTATTCAGAGCAGGAACTTGGTTCACTTTATTTACTTTACTAATGCATGTCAGCTACAGTTTGACTGTTTCAATTAAAAGAAACATGTTTTCTCTCACCACTTCTTTGATTCATTTTGTCCAGCTGTCCAACTTTAAGTCTGTGTCCAACCAGAGCCAGGTTTGTGTAGTTGGTGCTTTTAATCAGTTTTCAGTTAAATTAATTCAATCCAACTTTATGACAGTCACAAAATGTCACCAAAATCACTCTGTCCCTCTAAAATCATTCAGAAAATCGCAAAAGTGTATTGAATTGTATTGTTTGCTGAATATCGCGATACGTATCGTATTGTGGGCAGAATATCGTGTATCGTATCGTGAGATTATTGTATCACTGCAGCCCTAGTAATAAGGGAAGTTTCTTCCCTTTTAATGTGTCCTTAAAAGGGAAGAAACATGTAAAATTGACTTTTTTGAGCTTTACATCATGTTATAATATTATTCCCTGGTTGTAAACGTACTTGGAAGGTTACCGTACTTTTCATCTATGTTTAAGAAACCCTTTAATCTCCATGGCAACCGTTCAGTTGTGCAAAACGCCTGGTCGGACCTAGCTCCGCTTTTGAGGCGCAGCAACGCCTTCAAGCTGCAGTTTCTAAGTTTCTAAGCTCACCGCCTCACAGAGCAGCCTTCGCCCACGACTCCCTAAGCTCCTTCAGACTAGCCAGTATCAATTAGCAAGCACCTGGTGGAGCTGCGCATCAGCTGAGCTCATTATACAAGCTGCTTCTCAATGAAACGCTGGTAAAAAAACGTTGTTAAAGGGTCAATAGAGTAGTGATGCGATGACTTCCTGTAGGCAGAGTTTCAGAAAGAGCAGGAGATTCTAAAGAGACAAAGACCCAATTTCCAGCCGTTAAATTACAGAGTCAAATGTATTTTAAGTCATATTTTATATAGACAGCATTTTTATAGCAGCTGAAGGTAACATAGTTACTTCATTGTACTATATGAAAATACAGCTGCTTTAAAAACCCAGGATGTTTTAGGCTTCATGCAGGGAGGGAAGCTGTTGGTGGGGCAGAAACGTTGCTATAAGAACCAGGAGAAACGAGGCTTGTCCCATTTATGTGTTCATTAGCTGGTTGACAGATTTACTGCTGGAAAACGGGACTTTAAGAGGTGACCTGTTGTCACATCTGCAGTGAGATAATCTGAGTCATGAGGTTTGTTGACACAGCCATCTTTACTCCCCTCCTCTCTGAGCACACACACCTGAACACACACACACACACACACACACACAGCTCCCTACTGTTAAGCTACTTATTGTGCAGCCTCCTCATGAGAATAAAGTCTCCATCTATCTGCTGCGCGACTTTTTTTTTTTTTTTTAAAGTTCGGTTCAAAGCTTCATTTCCTGCCTTTCTGCTCTTTGGCTCATCACACTCGCAGTTTCTCGTGGGTCTCGTCGCTCCGCGGCGGCGCGCCTTTGTGACCCAGCTGCTTCCCCTCCTCTTCCTGACCTGCCTGTGTGCAGGACAGCTCCTCTCTCTGTGTGTGTGTGTGTGTGTGTGTGGTGAGTGCCAGCGGGGGTGGGGGCAGCAGACTCAACCCCTCCAGTCTCCTAGCAACAGAGCGGTTTGTTGCGGGACAGGGGGGAGGCGCAGACGATGGGGGCTGGTTGTACAGCGGCTGGGGAGAGCAAAGTCCTGCGGGATTAGAAAGCTGGAGAGGAGGAAGGAGGGACTGAGTTTTGCTGTGCTGTTGGTGATTAGTGATGCTACCATGTGTCGTTTGCGCCGTAAAGCGGCGTGTTGCTGAGGAGGCGAAATGCCTGTGACGCTGCTTAGTGGCGCAAAAAGTGGGTTTGCACTAAATGCGACGCAAAGGGGCGCTATGCTAGAGGGGGCGCCAAAAACAGTGGTTGGACATGTTATTTCTATTCACATTTTCTGCATTTGAAGGTATCAAGTGTTTTTCAGACACATAGTAACATTTTATAGCCAATTTATTGGCTCCAATTTCCTTAGTGTTGGAGATTGGTGATTGGCTCAAACTTAAATTTGAAGCCGACCTAATTTACCTCAGCAAAGATCTAAAACTCAACCAGTGTCCTGTTCTGCTCTCCTGTGAGAGACTAACAGACCGGCCCACTGACTCATGTCTGCACGTCTGCAGGTAGCGACCTCTCTGTTACCAACTCAGCGACAATACAGACAAAAAAAAAGGTATCGGAATCAACAACTGTAACTGCCGATCGCCCAGAAAACAGCAATGTCACCTATACAAATTTGACTTCATCATTTAAATGCCTTGAAATTGGGCCTCTGTCTGTTTAAAGATTCTTTCTCTTTCTGAAACTCCGCCTTCAGGAAGTCATCACAACATGGCTCCTTTATTAACCCTTTAACAGCGTTTTTACCAGCGTAAGCACTGAGAAGTAGCTCCTATAATGAACTCAGCAGACGCACATTTCCACCAGGTGCTAATTGCTGCTGGCTAGTCTGAAGGAGATCAGGAGTCATGAAGGAGGGAGGCTTTGAAACCGCAGCTCTGAGGAGGAGCTGCGTCTCAAAGGCGGAGCTAGGTCCACCCAGGCGTTTTACACAACTGAATGGTTGCCATGGAGATTAAAGGATATCTCAAACATGCATGAAAAAGAATCAAAGCATCACTCCAGGTATGTTTTTCGTGAGGGAATAGCTTTATAACATGATGTAAAGCTGCTTTCACACAGCACTGCCCCTTTGATGGCTGTTTATTTGTTAATTAATAAGTGATACGATCAATAACAGAGGTGGGGGTTCTGGGGCCTATAATGCACCTCAGTGCATAGTTGCAGCCCTGATGCTGCTCAACATCTGAGATATTTCAACTTTTTAAAGATCGTCTTAAAACCCATCTATTTTACTTGGCTTTCAACACCAGCGGGATCTAGTTTTAAACTGTATGTTTTTGTTTTTAAACTGTATGTTTTTTATTTTTTTATTATTATGTTGTGTTTTAATGTACAGCACTTTGTATCAGCTGTGGTTGTTTTAAAGTGCTTTATAAATAAAGTTGGTTTGGTTTGGTTTATTTGGTTCTGGCCTGAAAACCTGCTGAGGTTTAGCTAAATGTTTGCCTTCGCTGCAGATTTGTGTTTATGTTTCAAGTTTCTTTTTAAGACAAAAAGAGAAGACTTCGTCTGAAACTTTCATTTATTTTTAGCTCTTTTTTATAAGCGTATTTAACTGCGTTATATTTCTTTATTTCTTGTTTTGTTGCTGTGTTTGTAATTTATTTCTTTGCTTTATCAAAAAGCTCTAGTAAATCAGATCTATTATTTAAATGAGGTTACCTGCATAAATGAAGGTCAAATGAAGATAGAGATAAAAACAAACAAGGAGATCATTTATTCAGGACGTGAGAATTTTGTTTTAGCTTAAGTTGTAAATATTGTTTTTCAATTTTTATTACATTTTTTTAAATTTCTTAAATTATTTTAATAGGTGGTTTGCTTTACGTTTTGTGTATCCTTTTAAAATATTATTTAAATATTTTGTCTATTATTTTTCTTTTCAACGAATGTTTAAAAAAATTCATGAATTTAGTTAAAATTTTTCTACTTATTTAATTTGGTTTTGACATGTTTTCTAATTTTGAAATTTGTCATTGTAGTTTTAATAATTTCCATTTGCATTTCTTCAATCTATTTTACTTATTAAAAACTTCTTAAGAAGAAGAAAAGTTTTTGTCAGTTTTTGAGGTGCTAATCAGCTGCTCCCAGTTGTAAAAACAATACGTTGTTACCATGGTTACACTTCATAACAGCATGATCACATTTTTATATTATGAGACAGATAATCTGTGAAATAAAATTGAGCTCATACTGTAATATTAAGTTGTTTCTCCACCGTTAGCACAGCTGCAACTCGTACATGAGCATGACTGGGAGCGCTAAGGCCCTCCCCCTGGCTCTGATTGGTTGTTTCTGACAGGGAGCATTTCTACAGACGACTCAGAAAGGAGCTGGATATTTTTCACAAGTTAGTTGTGTCAGGACTTAGTTACAAGTTTAACATCTAAAAAAAATCTTTAGAAAAGTTACATATTGCAGCTTTAACTTTGTTTTATTTTAAAGTTCCAGTGTTTTTGTGTAATGTAGTTTCACCACCGAACCAACAGGTGGCAGTAGCTACACAGAATCATCAACCAAGGATGTGCAAAAAAAAAAAATGTCTGCATCAAGTCCTCATGGAGTGATGAAGCATTAACTTATTTATCTAATTTCTTAATTTTGCTTATTTTTTTCTCTTTTTCCTTATGTCTTTATCTTGGATTTTTACTCCCATTATTTTTCCAATTTCCTAATTTAGTTTTATTTTGTTTTAATTTCTTGTGGGGGTTTTTCTGACATCTTTGACTTGGATTTTTAACTACCAGCATTAAAAAATGTTTTGGTACATTTTTGCCAACGTGATGATGTCATTTCCTGTTTGAATACAAACGTACTTCCTTTATTGGTCATGGGTTAAGAGGACAGGACTTTGAAAGAAAACAAACATGGACCATGATGAAGACCAAGTGTGTGTTCACACTGCAGCCTGAAGTGACCGAATTCAGATTTTCTTGACATAACGCGACCTGTATCCGATCTTTTCATGGCAGTGTGAACAGCTCAGGTCAGATTCTTTTAGAATGTGACCCATATCCGATACGTATCCGATTCAAATGCGACCATAACGTCCAGGCCGCAATCATCCGAACTGAACGTCACTGATTCTCACGCAAGTGGGAAGAAAAACAACAAACATGATGGACTAAATGAGGATTAAGTTGTTAATATGTTGCTCCGGTTGGACAACAACTTCAAATATATAAGCTAAGCTCCACCGTTAGCCTCCATGTTTACTTCCTCAAACTCTGAGCTCTTCTTCTTCTTCTTTTTATGGCGGTTGGCAGAACACAGAGAACGTTGACGCTATAGCGCCCTCTACTGCGCATGCGGGACACTTTCAGGTCGTTTGCCCCGTTCACACTGCAGATCACATACAGGTCCATTTACTGGCAGTGTGAACGGCCCTGGGAAAAAAATCGGAATTGCCAAAAATCGGAATTGAGTCACTTCAGGCTGCAGTGTGAACGCAGCCCAAGTTTGGTCTTAACTCTTCCATCAGTCTTGTTTTTGTTCCCACTGCCCTGTAAAATATATATTTTAAATCACTGTAGTTTTTCCATTGATTGTTGTTGGAACAAGCCTGAGTTGCATTTTATTTACTTCAAGAAAGTTGAGTCCATACCTCAATAAACATCTCATGTATTCATTCATTTTGGGTTTTCTCACAGTAAGCTGAATATATTATCATCTCATACTCTTCAGCAGACAAAAGCAAGATACTCTGAAAATGATTTTTGCTGCAGGTTTATTAGAGAAAGTTGCAAAAGCGTAGAAGATGCTGGTCTCAATCTCTTGACTCCACACCAGCAGGGTTGGTGAGTTGCGTATCGATTGAGGTCAGAGAAAATGCTCCCAGCTGAATATCCTGTGTGTATGTGGAATATTTGGTGGAGGGATGCAGCAGCAGCAGCAGCAGTGGGGATGTGGGTGCACCGCACACCCCACAGTCGTATGAGATTATCCAAATCCAGCGTGAATGGACCTGACACCATTGTCCCGAGCAGAAGCAGCAGCTTCAGCGGCAGCGGGGGGAAAAAAAGATGATGATACCTCCAAGAGCGATAGATTACAGCTGTGATGAAGAGGCGGAGGGTCACTATTATTTCATTTATTATCGTTACGTGGCGGTCCGTGCTGACAGGACGGAGGGGCGGGGCGGGGATGGGATGGGGGGAGTACTACAGAGAGAGAGGGAGAGGGAGAGAGAGAGAGAGAGAGAGAGAGAGAGAGAAAGAGAGAGGGCCGGATTAAAAACAAACCCGCTCTGTGAGCTGGTTTTAGTTGCCATGGCAACGATCATTACCTCGCACTTGGGAGAGCAGGAGCAAGAAGGGAGGAGAGAACAGGAGGAGAGGGGAGAGAAAGAAAGAAAGAAAAAACGACCGGGATGGGAGCTGCTGCTGCGGGATGAAGGCTCGGGAGGTTAGCATGTTTGATGGGACAGGTTTTCACAATCACAACTTCCAACTTGGATCCAGAAAACGTCAGTTTTCATCTGAGGCTCTGAGGGAAAAGAAGCACTTTACGAAGCTCAGCACCTGCTGGGACAGCTGCTTGAAGAAATCAACATGTGAGAGGGAAAAGTGTTTATGTGTACGGAGATCCCCGTTAGCATCAGCTTCTTCCTGGGGTCAACTTACATTAAAAAAAAAAACATTATTATCAGAAAAAAAAATCACACTACAGATAAAGCATTAAAGGTGAGCAATTATGTTTCCTTGTACAGGTTATAACAGGTCTATGGGCGATACAAAAGATGAGCAAAAATGATTCTAAGATGAGATTTTAGTCTGTTTGGAGCTCCTTTCAGAATAAGTTGTTTTAGGGTCTCTTGTCACTTCAAATCCAAATAATCTGCTGCTGGCCAGCCCCCCCCAAACTCAACATTTACACTCATACATGAAAATGACTGGAAACAGATATGTAATTATACAACTGTACATCTTTGAAAAGCATAAGTAGAGCCTCCTGTGCAACCAACAAGAATGCAACAAGTGGTTTTTGAATGGACGCTGGGAAAACATTTGTCTTTCCCAGCGTCCATTGTAAAGCACATACAGCGGTAAAACCAGCTGACCAAAGGTGCTGGAGCTCTGCCTTGGTTGCTAAGTAACTGGTTGGGCTCTGCCGGGGTTGCTAGGTAATGGCACAGTGGAGGTTTTTGAAACTGCAACTTTTCCAGACACCAAAAAACATTAACTTAACGCCAAAAATCAGCTGGGTGGATTGTAGAAGCATTTAGACCATTTTTTTAGAAGCTGTTGAAATCCAAATGGCAGTACAAAAATGAGCAAAATGTGAATTAAAATAACACAATTAATTTTCTACAAGTTATAAAGACAGAGACAGACTTTAGTTTGAGTTAGGAACATATGTTAGATTTCCCTAAAATAAAAAAGTAAACTCTCATGTATTTCTGAGTTTAAACCAATACATTTCAACGCTTCTTGTCACCGATTAGTTTCTTTTATAACCAATAACACTGAAGTTTGACTCTTGATATAAGTGAACTTCAGCACAAGCATTGTACTGAAACTAGAGAGGTTGAGAAGGAAGTATTTACTTTCCATCAAAAACACAAATATCAGTGCATTGTAGCCTAATAATTTTAAATATTTTCAGTGATAAAATTTGAAGTTATTATTTATCATTAAATTGCAGGATTTTTAAAAAAAAGTTGAATGTCCAACCCAGTGGACATCAGGAGTTGGGGATATACTAGCCAACGTTTAATTACTTAGTGTTACCATGCAATGAAAAAAATAAATAAATCTGAAAGCAGCTTATTTGTGATCTCACAATTCATTAAGTTATTTCTAAATTTTCATTTGCATAAACTCTTTTCAGAGTTACTTTTTAAAAGCCCATCTAGGGATAAGTGCTGCGAATTAGCTGTTGCTATTGCACCATGATGCAAACATGGGACTGCTGTTTTATTCAGTTTGTCTATGTCAATGTGTGTCTGTCCCTATCAAATAAATAAATTAAAAAAAACCTCAAACTTTCTTGGAAAAGCTTTATTTCAATGAAGGTGGTAAAAAAAATTGTTGATTAAAAACAATATTTTTTGCTCTGTAAAATCAGGTCTGAATGGGTTAAAATTATTTCACAGTATGTTGTCAGTTGTTTCTGAAAACTAAGCAGTACTTAGTTTAATGCTTGTGAGTTCCAGTCATCCATTGCTCTAAACATCGCTAGTTTACGACAATTTTACATCTTAGCAGAGCGAAAGTCCAACTACAGCCGAGATGGGACCGAAGAGTAGTTTCAGAGGGAAAACATGCGGGGTCGGAGGCGCTGAGAGCCCCATGCGGTGCTGCGGATGGAGCCTGTTGTCCTGGCGGTGTGTCACATGACCTTCTGCCCGGCACACCTGCCCGGGAGGAATCAGAGGCAGTTTCTATGGCGACAGGGTCAGCAGTAGGGGAGGCAGGATGGCTGCCAGAGGTGGTGGTAGGAGGGACTGCTGGTGTCAGTGGTGTTATTTTTAAACATGGCGGAGATGAGGGGATGCTAGCAGACCCAGCCGAGGATGAGACCCCTCCAGAGGATGGAAAGAAGTAGAAAAAAAAAAATCTAAACTCGGCCGGAAGATGGACACTTTATTCTGTCTGCGTCCGCATGACCTATGACTCACTCACCTGTCTTTAAGGTCACTTTCACACAGATATTGATGCTCAATTCAGATTTTTTGCTTGAATTTAATTTTTTATTTATTTATTTATTTATTTATTTTTTGCGTGGTCGTCCGTACTGCTAATAAAACTCGACCGCAATCAGACTTCCGCGTCAACTGACGTTCCTAAAGCGCCCCGCATGCGCAGAAGAAGAGCGCCGACGTCACTCAGCTGAGCACTGTTTACGGAAGTAATACTGGATTCCGCCGTCTATCGATCAATTTTAAAGTTTATTATTATTATTATTATTTTTTATACTTTATTTACAAACAAACAATATACAATTGAATACATAAACGTGCTCGAGGTGCTGGGGTAACAAATCCATAAATTTCATCAGAAAAGAAAGAAAGAAGGGGAAAAATTACAAATCAAATACATCACTCAAGTTTACAAGTTTCATAGCTTTAGAGTTGGTGCATATTTTTAAAGATTCTAAAAAACATCTTACATAAGCTTATTCACCATTGGTGGCCAACAGTATCGTCACTAGATCATAACATCACGAATGAAGCCAAGGGGAAAAAATGAACAATTTATTAAAAAGCAACAGCTTTTTGTAGAGTATTATTACCTTCAACTTCTGTAGGAAAGTTTGCTTATATGTGTAGTCCGAACCAGGAGCGGTTTGACTCTGTAATGCGCTTTAGTGACACAAGCATATTTAATAAGTTCATAATTAGAATTTTCAGCCATTGTTCACATCCAGATTTACGATGTTTGAGTTTTCTGGTGCAGAATTGTGATGTATGTCAAAACAATCGGACATGTGTCCGACTTGGTACCACATGAAGTAGCACAGATCGGATTTTTTTGGAGGGGCGTGAAAATATCAGAACTGAGCCGTTCAGACTTCCGAGAAAAAGTCTGATATATGGGTCACGTAAGGGCGAAAAACAACTTGGGTTCGCATTTGTATACTGTGCAACAAGCACGTGTCAAACTCAAGGCACGGGGCCCAAATGTGGCCCATTGTAGCGTTTTATGCGGCCTTGTAGAGCGTAGATGCCAAATTACATAAAATTTCTCCAGTTTGTTGTCATCATTAAAATGTACGCAAAATCAATAGATCCCTGCATTTTTTCATACTAATCTATAAAAGTTCATCACAGATTTCTACATCAAGCAACCGGTAACTCCCACCTGTAGGTGGCAGTATTTCTTACTTTTGTGACACTTTTGCTTCAGCCTTACTTTATACCAAGTTATAGTTTGTGATCAGTATAGAAAGTTCATTACTTGATTAGTTTTGTTAATGGGTTTTCTCAATACATTCTAGAACATTCATGATCTTGATACAGCCCAAAATAAAAACGAGTTTCACATCTCTGTCATAATTTACACCAACCACAGGCCTGACTATGAACTGAACACTTGTTTTTGTTCACATTTTCAGTGTTCGGATGGAAATTCGGCCCAGGACAACTCCTCCCTGAAGCGCGTTGCCGTTGTCGAGGACTTCTTCGACATCATCTATGCCATGCATGTGGAGATGGGTGCCGACCCTGGCCGAGCACCCAAACACGCGGGGCAAAAGAAAACTTACAAAGCGGTGAGTTAAAACACCAGCATGGATCTAAAATCAACTGCACACTCACGTTCTGCTTCCTTTTGTCCCGTCCGCAGTCCTCAGTATGAGTGGTTCGGTTTCTGCTTATGGAAAAACAGGACAGTAAGCACATCCTGCCCCAGTTGTCTGCAGGTGCACAATTCAAAACCACATTCAGGAGAAAATAAGAGGTTGTCCATGCACAAAAAATGTGCAATCTCCCAGCTCCGGCGATTTGCCTGACCTACAAGATTTACTCAAACAGTTGGCAACTATCTCTAAATGCAAACCCAGGTGGGGCAGAAGGGAATTATATGAATTTATTGATGTAATTCAGACCTGAAGCCTCTCTTTAAACACATTTGAAGATGTAAAATCCAGAGAAAAAGTGATAAAATTCAAAGATGGAGGAGAACTGCTTTATTATAAAGTATGTAAACAGTCGTGTGAAGATGAAAATGTTTAGATTTTTGCCTTAGAGGTGCCCCATACATCCTGTACCTCACTTTCCTGACAAGGCCCTCGTTTTCACATAACAAACAATTGAATTTAAAAACACACAAGGTCAGAATTATACATACAGACTCAAATATTGATTTGAAAAATCAATATTTTCTTTGCAAATATTGATTTGAGTCTGATTAATCGTTAATTGGAGTATACAGGAAAAGGCTATTTGCTGAAAGAATAACAAAGTCAAGGGAGTAATTAGACCAGAATTATACAAAACATACAAACATTTTGCATTTAAGATGAAAACAACGTTGTAAATATTTTTTACCCAGAGCTTCTCAAGTAGCATAGTTTTAGCTTCACCTGATTCATCTCACAGTAGTATTTGGTATTAATTTATTGAGGTGTAGAGGCCTGTCCCAATAAGCAATAAATCAGTTAATCGCACGATCAATAAAAACAAGCAATTTATTGTTTTTCTCTTTCTACCAAAAATTGGATGATAAAACTATTCAGTCTGGTGCTTTTGCCTCAAATAACCTTTTTTTATGACAGTTTTGCTCACAGAGACTTCATAGTTATTTTTATATGTTGTTTCTATCATTTTGTTTATTTTGCATATTTAAAATGTCTTCTACTTCCAGTGTTAAATATTTATCAGAGTTTTAAGTTTATTGATCTTTCAGAATGTGTTCCTGAATTATTAAGGCATTACTGTTATATTACTTGAAAAATGATCTCAAAACCACAATATTAGTGTTTATCACTATAACAGTAATAATTTATCACTGTGACATGTTTAAATATTATATACAGCTCTGGAAAAAAATAAGAGCACCATTGAAAACCTCCTAGTTATTCCACCAAATACTGATTCCTGAAATCTCCCTGAGTTAAAACATTAATATTGTTTCTTCTAAATGAATAAGAACTTGTTTTCTTTGCATTTTTTGAAATCTGAAAGAACTGCATCTTCTTTGTTATTTCTCATTTTCAGAAAATAAATGCAAAATTGTTGCTTTTAATTTCAGAGACATGTCAGAAGTTCATAGAATAAAAGAATAAAGTTAATTTTACTCGAACATAAACCTATAAAAAGTAAAATCAGGGGAACTGATAATTTTAAGTGGTTTCTTAATTTTTTTCCAGAGCTGTATATATATATATATATATATATATATATATATATATATTATCTTCCAAAGAATCCAGGTCGACATTGTGTAGTCGAAGTAACTTGATGATCAAATGTGGTTCATGTCCTTTAAAACCAATTCACCAGCCCTTTAATTGAGCAGTCCTCTTGCTCCTCCCCTGGCTCTACCGCCCTGGGTGGAGAGCCACATCAACCACATCAAAAACCACCAACTAAAGATGAGCAACATCAACCTTTAGTTTCATTTATTAAGTAGTTGCAGCAATCTTCTCCTCCATGTGGAGTTGTGTGTCTCCCGGTTATCTAATGCTCCTTGGTGATAGACGATGGTTGTAAAGGTTTGCAGGAAGACTAACAGTTAAAATATTATGAAGATGCAGCCGTGACGGAGGCCATTTTTAATCCACCGTGGAACCGGAGGTGAACTATATGATATTTTTCACATTTAAAGCAGAGAATAAGACCAGCTCTGGGAGTATAATGTTTCATTTATAACATCAGGAGTTACCAGGGTAACAACCAGCAGAAAAACAAAGTACTTATGATGCTTTTTTTGTGCCACATAGTCCATATTTCTGGAACAAAGGCAGTCTGTTATCATGAAATCACTGAGTTGTGGTCTTATGGTTTCATGTGTTGCCCTGACGGTGCAGCAGCAGATCTTTGTTTCCAGCCTCGGAGGTGCAGATGGGAGTATTGGGGTTGTTTAGGGTACCACCTCCTCTCCTTCTACTCCACCAGGAATTAAAAAAGAAAAAAAATCTTCCTGCCCTGTAGAGAGGTCCTGTCACGTCTCATAGAGTGTACCCTTTTGAGGAGGCAGCATCTCTGGGGCAGGGCATAATATGGAGCTGTCACGGTGGCCTTCTGGGAGGTGCACGCTCCTCTGGGTGGCCTTTCCCTCCCCGCTGCCTCAAGGGGCCGTGAAGGGAGGGTGGGATGGTGGAGGCGGGCTGAACGGGACGGTGGGCACCCCCACCGCCCTCTCCATGGTCACGTGAAGGTCGCATTTTGCAGGAAAACGCCAGAGGGGGGCGACGCGGGGAGGGTGGCAAAGCAGCGGAAACAAAAACAGGGCAGGAGATGCACCTGAGGAAGACGGAGAAAACACAGGGTTTAAATCCTTGAAAATGCTTGAATTTTAATTAGGTGTTTTCAAGGTTTGGAAAGTGCTTGATTTATGTTTAAAGTCCTTGAAAGTGCTTGATATTCAAACTGGAAATTTTTGTAATAAAGTGCAGTCTAACGTTTGATTACAAGCCTAAATTTGGAAAACGTTCTTATATTTTTTATAATTTTTTTTCTCACTATGTGACGTTTAATCAGACTTGTTTTAGGCCAGCTAGATTCTGCACAGTGGCGCAGTTGGTAGAGCTGTTGTCTTGAAGCAAGAAGGTTCTGGGTTCAATTCCCAGCCATGGTCTTTCTGCATGGAGTTTGCATGTTCTCCCTGTGCATGTGTGGGTTTTCCGGTTTCCTTCCACAGTCCAAAACATGACTGTTAGGTTAATTGGTCTCTCCAAATTGTCCCTAGGTGTGCATGGTTGTTTGTCCTGTGTGTCTCTGTGTTGCCCTGTGACAGACTGGTGACCTGTCCAGGGTGAACCCGCCTCTCACCCAGAACATCAGCTGGAGATCTGCACCAGCAACCCTCCCGACCCCACGAAGGGACAAGGGTGTAAAGAAAATGGATGGATGGATAGATTCACCATAATTATTTCTATTTGCTAAAAGCCAGAAAACAAAATTAATTTAAGTATTAATTTTTAAAGATTATTGTCACTTGTGTCCTTTATTTTGAAACAATCCATCAGAAAGGGAAGAGATAGAAGGAGAAAACAACATGGGCAAAGGTACAGAAGTGAACTCATAATGCCAGATCATCTTTTAGAAATATTTCTGTAACTTTCTTTGTATATTGTGGTTAAGCATTTAATTTGAGCAGGAAGATCATTTGCCTTGACACAGTTTGTTGGGATTGTTTCAATATAATGAATATATAGCACTCTTAATGGCTCAATGCAGTGGCGCCAAAAGTAAGAATGCACGATATGGCAAACAAAGGGGCGCTGCGCAAGAGGGGCGCCAAAACAATGACGTAAAAATTCTAGTCTGCATTTTCTACATTTAACAGAAATAGAGACAATTTCTGAGGTGCATGTGAACACATCTACTCCTCAGAAAGTACAAAGTTGCTCACCTTCTTAATGAATTATTGATCTCTGTAATTGAAATGTTAAAAGTTAGACAACATAATGAAAATATGGAGAACATAACGTTTTGTTGTATTAGTTCACCTAATCTGTTTTGTAGAATGACAGTATTTATGTCGATATCAATATTGTTAACGTTTTCAATTGCTTTAGTGTACGGTAGTTTAGAAAATTAACCCGTGATGATAATATTTTTTAAAAGTCAACTTGATTTTTATGTAAAAAGAATTACATAAAAGTCGTTTTGTTTTTTAATCAGTTAATGAAAACCCCCTGATATCCTGGACAGAATGTGAAAAGTTGACAGGTCAGAGGACGTTTGTGTTATGCTAACAGCACTTAGCCTTCGTTAAAGACTGATTAGCGGAAGTGAGAGCGGTGTGCAACACACATAATTATCCGGTCGGAACACATGCAGGGTTGTCACAGTTTCCGACGTAAAATCCGTCCAACTAAAAAAAAAACAGAACAAATAAACAAACCCATCTCGAATCATTCGATAAGACGTTACAGCTCTAATGCTGAATAAATAATAAAACAGCGAATTGAAAGTGTCTTTTTTAATACAGTTGTATTGTTTTTAAATCCAAAGTTTAGTGCTGAAAAGGTTTGAAAACTTACCGTGATAAGCGCTTCAATTTTACTGAGGTTAAAGTGTTCAAACCCTGGCGGAATTGATTCGGAACTGGGTCGTCGGATCGCTCCGGTTCCGGCCTGGAGGGAGGATTCCTCTCCATGTCATGCTGAGATAACACCTAAATCTGAACCCAAACTTTCACACGAACATAAAATAAAAAAAAATAAATAAAAGAACCGTCCTCCTCCTCCTCCTCCTAACCTAACCCCCGGTTCTCCCCCGGCGCAGATAGCGGAGACCTATGCCTTCCTGCCCAGAGAGGCGGTGACTCGGTTCCTAATGAGCTGCGGAGAGTGCCAGAAGAGGATGCACATTAACCCCAGCACCGCGGAGTTCAAAGGTAAAAGCATCACTAAACACATGCAGCTTGTTTTTAACACAAACCACGCAAGTTTGTTAACGCCGATTCTCTCACATAATGACGCATTTATTACTTAATTATGTAGCAATAAATCATACAACCAGACTTCTCTGATTTATAATCGTGTTTACTCTATTAGGATGCCTTAACAGCATGGAGTGCAAGTTCTTCATCATCCTGTCAGACATTAAAGTGAGCTGAAATAATCTAATGTGTTTGAATAGTTTCTGAATGGAGCTCCCATTAAATAAAACATGCGTTTATCCATCACTGACATGATGTAACAAAGACTCAAGAGGATTGGCTCGCTGGGATTGACTACACCGCTGAAAGGTGATCGCAGAGTCCCTCTGGTGGCCGGAGTGGGAACTACAGAAACCTGCCGCGCCATTGTTTCCTTCCAGGTGTGACAGGCTGACACCAGAGGGTTGCATTTCTGTCCAACAATTCAAACTCGCCTGTAAAATGCTGCCTGAACTGTAGTAAACAGACGTTTAGCTTAGACTGTGTTTGCTGCTGAGCTGAGAGGAAAACCGGCTGCAGTCAAGGTAAAGTGTTTCTCTGGTGCGCAGCAGCTTGGTGCCTCTGTGGTTTTATTCGTTGCTCTTTTGTGAAATCTTAAGACATTTTCAGAGGTAAGCAGGTCTGGACTGCAGGTTTATTTTTCTGTTTAGGAGTAATTCTGCTGTGTGTCTCATGTGTGGAGTGGAGTTTTGTGTTGTCAGCCTGAGGAAAGCAAAGGTGTGCGTCCATTTTAAAGTAGTTTTTGAATTCTCAAATAAGACAAAACTAATGTACAAGTAACTTTTTGGCAAGATATATGAGCTTGTTTTAATTAAATAATTCATTAATATTGATGAAAAAGTTCTAGTTTCAATTGCAGATTATTTCACTTAGAAGATGGGAAAAATGTTTTGTTATAGGAGAAATAATCTGCCAGTGGAACTGATAAACAGTCTAGTATGAAGATATTTCACTAAAATTTAACTCTAGCTCAATATTAAATAATTATTTACTTAAAATAAGATCCTATCTTGCTGAAAAGTTACTTGCAAGTTAGTTTTGTCTTTATTTCATGTGAACTAAGATATTTCCACTAGAAACTAGACCTAATTTTTCTTTTGTTTTTTTTGCTTTTGCAGTTTATTCTTAAAAGTTTTGCATTTTTTTCCAAAAAGTTACTCCAGTAACTGTAACCACCCGTCTCTGGTGGAATGATTTACTCTGTATTCATGGAAGATGCGTGTTTTTTGCTGCTTGTCTTTGTTAGAAAACGACCGACCCACCTCGCTGGTCCCCGACCTCATCGACTACAACATGCCTCTTACTGCCACCTACCTGAAGCAGATGAAACTGCAGTGCATGACAGCCACTGAGAGGGTGAGTGAATCTTCACATGCAGCAGCAAAATGTCTCTAAATAAAAGTCTTTAGGTTTATTTTCTGTTGAAGCTGTGGGAAGAGAAGACTCCCTGTGCAGCTGAATCAGATACGATTCCTCTGTAACTTTGGATTGAACGTTAAACGAGGAGAGCAACTCTCCTGCTGGGAGGAGGAGCGACGTGTAGAGGATTTAGGGAAGCTTTTATGACAGTGACGTCACGTGTTTAAGACCCTCCCACGTGTCGCCGCTGTGACAGAAACACTCAAGAACTGCTCTCACTGAAGTGCAGGGAAGCAGCACTTGGTCATGATGGTGTAGGCCTCAGTCTCTAACAGTTAGGATTACACAGCCAGGCTGAGCCGGACTGGGATCTGAGGGTGAGTACTGGGGAACCGATTCCCATCATTGAGTTTTAATGGGACAGTTTTTAAATAATTAAGCTTTCAGGGTGGGACGTCAGCATTTCAGGAGACCTGGAGGGATGTAGTTTAAAGCTCAGAATGCTCTTTGGAAAAGTCTCATCGATGCGTTTAAGAGCTAGAAAACTAATGTTAGAGTGAAGTATTTTCATACTACACCGTTCATCATCTACTTCACGTGGAATATTTGTGATACACGTGCAAAGGATGCTGGAATCTTAACCTTTCCTAATGTATCAGTTGTCGATTCTTCCAAATCCTGGTTATTAATGTTATGTTGAGTCGTTGTGATTAGAGACTCTCCTTAATCCTGCACGGCTCACTTGGTGCCTAATAGAGCCGTCAGTGAGCATTTCAGTCCGCCACAAACCCTCTCAGAGCGGGATGGACTCGTATTCCCAGGGGTCCGGGCCTATTTGTCTGTTCGTGTGAGGGGAATGAGACGACAGCACGTATTTCTGCTCCCTTCCAGTCACACAGTCGTCGCTGCGCTGCCTGTGAGCGAGACGCCAGCTGACACAGAACGGAGTGAATGCGAGTCGTTTGTGAGCAGACCGGCCCGTTTCCCCCCGTGTTGAAGAAGCTTTTGTTTTTGGTCTTGTTTTGTATTTTTGAAGGTCGGGTCAGATTTGGAGTTGTTTAGCTTGGGTTTCCAAATTCTTACCTCAGTGATGGACTCGTGATTTTTGTTGCATCTTCAGGGTCTCTGCGTAGCAGAGTTAAAAATAGCAATGCTGTAAGAAACATGGTTAACGCCGAGACTCCTGCAGACCCTCTGATATTCTCCTAATCCTCCTGAAAGCCAAATATTGCGTTTCTATTTCCTGGTCCTGAACTATCCTCCATCCATCCATTTCCTTTACATCCTGGTCCCTTAGTGGGGTCAGGAGGGTTGCTGGTGCTGATCCCCAGCTAACGTTCCGGGCGAGAGGTGGGGTCACCCTGGACAGGTCACCAGTCTGTCGCAGGGCAACACAGAGACACACAACCATACACACACACAAACACGCACACACTCACACACACACACACAAACACGCACACACTCACACACACACACACACACACACACACCACACACACACACACACACACACACACACACACCTAGGGAGAATTTAGACAGAACAATTAACCTGACAGTCATGTTTTTGGTTTTTTACCATAATTGCCTGAATCAAACAATCTTTTTTATGTAGCACAATTCAGCAACAATGCAGTTCAAAATTCTTTAAATCACACAAAATCAAAACCAAAAAGCCATAAAAACACCAGAAACTACTGACAAACATCACTATAAACATCAAATATGTTGCTCAATGCTCCATTTATTATGTTTAAAATGGGATTCTAGAACAATCATTTAGTAAAACAAGGGAGTTTGAGGAAAAATGTTGTAGAACTGAAGTGATTAATCAGAATAATTGTGATCAATCGATTATTGAAATAATCGCCAAATAATTTAGTAACTGATTAATTGTGAACTGAAGTCGGCAGATTACAACAAACACAATTTTGCTGAAAGAACAAAATAAAAAGTAAAAAAAAAACATTCAGTCACCAATTTGAGAAACTAGTAACAGACATTATTAATGACATCATCATAAACATCAATACAAATACAAATATGTTGATCAATGATCCATTTATCAATATTTATTATAAAATAGGATCTAGAGCCGCTATTAGTTTGCAAGTAATTAATAAACAAGGGAGTTTGTGGCAAAACGTTATAGGGCTGAAGTGATTAATCAGAATAATCGTGATTAATCAATTATGGAAATAATTGTCAACTAATTTAGCAACTGATGAACTGAAGTACACAGACACTGAAAAAAATATACATACATTTTGTATTTAAGATAAAAAAAAATCTACTCAGAGCTTCTCAAGTGACATAGTTTTAGATTTACCTGATTCAAAGTCAGTATAAAAAATCTCCAATTCAGCACCTTTTGCTGTCTAATTATTAGCTGATTAATAAAAAAAGACATCAACAGATCAGCCCTACACTGTAAAAATGTTAAATCAAGCCAAAATGTCTCAGATTTTCACGTTGACTTTAGAATAATTTTTCAGCTGCAGATTCCTGTTTTGCCACAAACGATCCACCGTTCACTAAAGGAAGGATAGGCAGTAACATGTTTACTTTGTTATTTAAAAAGGCATTAAATTATTTGTTTATTTGCATATTTTTATGTATGTCTAATGTATAAACATGCCATTAAATTAAATCATGTACCAGAGCTGGAAGAAAACCTGTTACAATCAGAGAAACAATAGAATAAATCATATCCTGGTCTGTGCTGACGTCCTAGTCAAAGTCCAGACCCGATCTCCATTTAATCAGACTAAGCTTTGGCTACGTTTTGCAAAGAAGACTATAAGTGAGTATTTGGTTGTATTTGCTGCCTTGTCGGCCCTCAGGATGACAGTTCGGTGAGCAGCGAGGACATGAACAACGCTGAGCCCGCCTGGGCCGCAGCAGAGCAGCCAGCAGTGCCTGAACCGAGCCCACCCAACGGGGAGCGGGTCAGCAACCCGGCCGCCATCGTCAAAGAGGAGGACGGTAAGACCACAGAGTGGAACACGCACTGCATTCAGTTCTAGATTCATTTGTCAATACATTTTAAAATGACACAGATGGAGAAAAAAGAGGCAAATAAAGAGAGACGATAATAATAATAATGTTCACTTTTTGCAACTTTTTGCAAATTAAAATAGCAAATTCTCAAATCTGCCAAATGCTTTTGTAAATTAATAGCCACTTGCACAAAACTTTTCAGCAAAGTTAGCAGCTTGTTTTAAGTAAATGATATCTTAATATTGATGAAAAAGGCAGATTATTTCACATATAACATGGGAAAAATGTCTTGTTATAAGTGAAATAATCTGCCTGCGGAAGCAGTAATTTTTCCAAAGTGTTAATGAATTATTGACGTAAAGCAAGCTGCTACATTGTGCTGAAAACTTACTTCTAAATTAGTTTTGTTTTATTTTAAGTTTAGTAAAATATTTGCATTAAAAACTAAACCAAAATTGTTTTGTGTTTTTGCAGAGCAGGTCTAATTTTTCAAATGTAAACGTCTTGCAAAGTGTTTTTGCGTTACCACTTGTTTGTTTTTTATCTTTGTTTATATCTCTTCTGCTGTAGAAATGACGTGTGCGGCACAGATTGTGCAGATTGGTTCTGTGCAGGAAACAGCTTGCCTGTTTCTTAATCCAGATAAATCCAGTCGTTCAGTGGGTGCTGCCTGCATCAGCTGTGCACCCCTTGCTTCTAGGGTCCACAGCTTTAGGAAGTGGGACAAAGGCCAGATTATAAACATATTCAGAACGCGGGGAATTGGTTTTCAGGATGATGGAGGTGATTCATTGGTCAAACAATCATAAATAATGTGAAATACGCTCACTTATCTTTGTTAAGAGCTACAATTCTCCTCATTTCACTCTTGTATATAAAATTCCCTCCTTCGACTTCAGCTTTTATTTATCCTGACAGCTGACCCTAATGCACACTTCCTTTACAAATCCAGAGCGCGCAGCAGGAGGCAGGAAGCCCCTTCCCCCTGCAGCAGTTCCCCCCCCTCCAAAGCTTTCTGTTGCAAACAAAGCTGAATTAATGCTAAAGGATGACAAAGCACTCGCACAGCTCATCGGTGCGTCTTCGCCCTCTCTGCCAGATGATGACTCCTCGGAGAGCGTCTGCGCCAACGGGCTGCCGGCCCTGACCTCGCCGGAGGCGCTGGCTGCGGGTGCGAACCCCCAAGATGGCGGGGCTTCCTACAGGGAGGTGGCAGAGAACGGGCTGAGCGCGCCGCTGGACTTCAGCACCACCTCGTCCTCGTCGTCCTCCGAGGATCAGCAGCCAGTGAATCTGAGCGACAGACTGCTGCCGGCCGGGAGCTCGCCGCCGAACAGCTACGCGGCAGAGCCCAACAAGAAGTTCCCCGTCAAAACGGAGTTCTCCAACAAGGTGAGGCGGGAACCGAGCTTCTCTTGGAGGGATCTCATTCTTTGCTTGTAATTTATAATAACTGAAACGATTGATCGGCCTAAATCAACCAGTTTCGTGATCGATTAATCGATAACAAGCCCAAAAGTGTTCAATTAATCGTTAACAGATTAATCAATTACTTAATGATTAATCAAAAGTATTTTATTAATCGTTAACAGACTTAAAAATAAGTGATTAATCATTAACAGACTCAAAACAGGCCATTTGCTGAAAGAACAATATTAGGTGTGTAAACAAGCCAAAAATGTACAAAAATAAATACATTTTGCATTATCGATAAAAAGAAACCTGTTTTGTCTGTAAATATGTTCTACTCCATACTTCTCAAGTCGCATTATTTTAGTTTCAAGTGTTTCAAATCCTACTTAGCACCTTTTGCTTTTGATATCTAATTATTCAGTTAATCCAAAATTAACCAACAGATCAACCCTGCACGGTTTTATGACACCGTATTTGGGTTGTTTAGATGGAACTGAAAGGAGGAGTAAATTTTCACAAAAAAAAACTCAGACATTTTAAGATTAATCTCAGAAATTGTCTAGAAAAAAAAACAAGTAATTGTTAACGTTTGATGAATTTAAGGATCGATATGACTGAAAAGCAGATCACGATTATTGATTAGTTTTTGTTTTAAATATCAGAAATACTGCCAAACGTTTGGGCCGACCTTTCATGTTTCATCCACAGTTTTCGCTCCAACTTGTTGTTTTTTTTACTTTGAAGTAGTTAAGAGGCAAAACATTGAACCACTGCTAGCAGGTTACTCAGCAGCTTGTTGCTAGGTAACCACAGAGTGAGTGAGTTGCTAGGTAACCACAGAGTGAGTGAGTCAGCTAATTCCACCAAATTTGTTAAGCTAGCTGTTAGAGGTTGAGCGGCTAAAGACTTTCCTCTGCTTACATGTCCCAGAATGCCTTGCGGTTCTGAATCAGAGTTAAATAAAATTATTGAATATTTTATCAGACATGTTATCTATTGATATTGATAATGTAAGATATTGTAATTGATTTATTGTCCAACCTTAAATGTATCATTATTTTATGTTAAAGACTGAATTAAAAAATCAGCAAAATTTGCCTATTTTTTTAATCCAGTTTATTGATTTATTGTCAGAATAATCAATAGATTAATCAAGAACATGATTCTGGCTTGTCTTCAGTCGCCTCCTTACAGCTCAGGGAGTTATGACTTGGTGAAAACAGAGCTGAGCATGAGCGCTGAGGACTTGACCTCCAGTCGGGCGCAAATAATCGACGACGATGACGACGATCACGACGACCATGACGACAACGATAGGATCAATGACGCTGAGGGGATGGATCCTGAGAGACTCAAAGCCTTCAATGTGAGTACCCAGTCAAACTGATACCGCCAAACATGTCTGCCATATCAAATGGAAAATCATGTAACTTCAGGAAACTAAGTTAAATCCATCCCCTTTAGGACTTTCTGGTAAATAATAGAACAAAATTGGCCTGTTGCTTCACTTTTGGAACCAGCAGTATCTCTCCAAAAGTCCTGCTCCCACATTCCTTAGTTTGACTGATGGGACAATCTCAGCAAAACAGCTGTGGTTCCTACCTAAGGCTACTCACACTGAAAGAATGTTGGTACTGGTTCAGTCCTTGGATGTCCTTAGAGCAGAGGTGGACAAACTTTCTGCTCTGCATTTTGTGGATATTCTGGATTAACAGTTTTTGTTAATCGAACTCCCTGTGGTGGCTGTTTTATGACATTGTTTTGGTTACCCTGAGAAAGAAAACAGGGGAGGAGGAAGCAGACAAATCCAAGATGGCCGAACATCAGCCACGAAATATTGCTGGTTTGGATAACATTTGTCTGTAATTAATAATTTTTAAAGAACTTGGCATAAAGCAGCTCATGTAGTTAATTGGTTTGATCTTAAGGTGTATTCTCACCAGCCTTGTTCAGTCCACTTCAATCAAACTCTAGTCCATTTGTGGGAAAACTCCGGTTCATTTGGGGAGGTGTGAATGGATGATTGGACCAAAAAAGTGAACTCTGGTCCACCTGAAAACCTCTGTCTTGGTTTGGTAGAAGTGAACTTTGGTGCGGTTCAGATGCACGATGTGAATACCAACCAGACCAGAGATCGCTCCAAAAGTAGGACACCAACTGTAGTGCAGGGCATTCTGGGTAAATGTAACCAAAACAAACTCAACAGTCTTTCACTAACTGGATAAATGGTTAGTGGTCTTTACCAAAGACAAAAGAGAAATCCCACAATCATTAAATCTGGTGCTACTCCAGCTTTGTTTACATTTTGTGAAGAAGGAAGCTCTGCTCATTGTCTTCTTCAGGGGTTTTCATGGTGTTTACTACAGTAGTTCATTGTGCAGCGCCCCCACAGGCGTGGAGGGGAACAGGTTTTTCAAATGATTTGGTTCATCTGACACAATGCAGTGTGAAAGCAAATCACAGCAGCTGAAAATACAACAAATGTTGCAACTTCGATCACCAGTTGAACTGAGTCTACAGACTATCAGGCATGAAGACACCTTGTTTATGTGTCCTGTGATGAAATGTGTTATTACTTTGAGCTGGTATTATACAAAGATGAGAGAAATGCATCCCAAACTGCTCTGCTTGCTTTGTGTGATTTATTGTCTGGGCCTGAACAAGCCTCAGAAAAACCAACATAACAGGAGAGTTGCAGAAATGCAAATGTGAGGTAAAAAGCAAACACCAGAGATTTTATCCACTGACTTTATTTCTATTCCTCCACCCCCTGCCTCTCCTCTTTCGCTCCCCATCATCGCCGCCTCCTCTTTTCTGCCTTTTGTTTCTCACCCATCATTCGACCTCGCTCCCCCTCTCTCCATTCTTTCTGCTCCACATCCCCTCTCTCTCTCTTGCTCTATCTCCCCTCCCCTTGCTCATGGCGTCTGTCAGATGTTTGTGCGTCTGTTTGTGGATGAGAATCTGGACCGCATGGTGCCCATCTCCAAGCAACCCAAGGAGAAGATCCAGGCCATCATCGAGTCATGCAGCCGCCAGTTCCCGGAGTTCCAGGAGCGCTCCCGCAAGCGCATCCGCACCTACCTCAAATCTTGTCGCCGCATGAAAAAAGGCGGCTTCGAGGTAAAAAAAAAAAAAAAGAAAAAGAAAAGTTATCACCCCAGTTAAACTCCTTTCTATGAAAAAGTACGAATAATGCTGCCAAACATGTCAGCAGATCCGTCCAACGCCCCCTCACCTCACCTCTGCCATGGCTGAGAACATCCTCGCTGCCGCCTGTGAGAGTGAAACCCGAAATGCTGCCAAGAGGATGCGGCTCGACGTCTACCAACCGACGGTAAACATCTCGGCAGGCAGAGTGTCTGAATACACCCAGGGGGGATTTAGGAGACTGCACAACCATCAGTAACAAACTACGCACATACACCGATGAGGCAAAACATTACGACCAATCATAAGTGAAGTTAACAGGATGGACGGCATTTTCACCATGGCTGTTGGGTTGAATTTATTAGACAGGAAATTACTGTTTCACTGCAAAAGTATTTTTGGTGTAGTTTCTCGTACAGATATCTTACTTGAGGTAAAGCTACCTAATAAGTAACTTTTCAGTAAGATATAAGAGCTTGTTTTAAGTCAATAATTCATTAATATTGAATAAAAACACTAGTTCTACTAGCAGATTATGACTAATTTTTCCCATCATAGAAGTGAAATAATTGGCAACCTCCTGCTGGAGGGCAAAAAGCTGCTCGCCAACAATGACTATCATTGGTTTTAGCTGTCCAGTTGTCAATATATTGTGCTAAATCTTAAATCTACCTGTAATACATAAAAGAAAAAGGGACGCAGTGATTTGATAGCAATTGTCAATTCTCTGACAACTAGATAAAGTTTTAATTAAGAAAAAAATAGCGAGGGAGCAGGAAGTAGCACAGTTATGCTAGTTTGACTTTGACAACCTTAGCATGCAGATGTGCAGCAGAATTTGGTGTGTTTTGGTTCAGTCAGAGAAAAGTCGGCCAACACACCAACTCTGTGATAGATCAGATCTGTACAACAGTTTATTTTAGTTTTGATTAGCTAATCGTCCACCGATGTGTTCATATGATCACTTATCAATAATTACAAAATAAACATCAAGGCTGAAAACATAAAACTGTAACAGACTGAATTTTCAGTTCTTTGTGTGGAAAATGTTTGCATGTTTTTTGGTGTTTAATCTTGATACATTAGTGGAGCTGTTGTCAGTCAGTTGCTATGACAACCAGTATTTGTGTAGAGTAACCAACATATAGAGAAAAGTAGAATACAGGTTATTTAATGGTTTTTCTATGTTATTTTTCCCTTTACCCTTTACTAAATGAATAATACCAACATCTCCAGGTTTTATTTTAACACATTTGTTCTATAGATGAAAATAAAAGAATCCACTTTTCTCCCACCAGCGTTGTGCGCAAGCACGAAATTTCTGCATGTAAACAACACAAAACATGTCTATAATAGAGTCCAAGCATCGACAGGTCATTCTGTTTAACAGATGGTCGTAATAATATGCATAATCTGTGTACATTGTTCTACCCAAATTGAAAACAAGCGTATTTCTCCCAGGACGAGCCCGCCTCCGTTGACAAGCCCATCACAAGGGATCCAGCTCCTGTGGCGCCGTCAGGGTTCACTATAGCCAGCGCAGCTTTTGCCCAAGACCAACTTTACACCAACGGAGGCCTCAACTACAACCTGCGGGGATACGGGACAGTAGGCAGCACCCAGCAGAGCTCCAGTGCTGCACAAACCAACGGTGAGTCCAGAACAAACATGGCAGACTGAGGAGTAACTTTAATGCTTTTTAACACCTGGTTGAATTAATTCAAAGGGACGTTAGAAAATCTGACCTCATCTTCCCTCTGTCAGTGCTTTTACAATTTTAAACGGTCTTGATGGGAAAAAACAAACCTATGTTGATAATCAGAGAGAAGAAAATGTTGTCACTGGTTGCCATGGTGATTCTTGGCTTTTCTAGAGAGCTTCTCTGTAGGACGGGCAACAAGAACTGAAGCCTCCAATGAACAAGAGCTGTGTGAAAACTTGTAGCTGCAAATGTTAGGCTGCAAATGTATATGTTCCTGCACCATTTTATATAGGAAATCTGACAGATTTAAGATGCCATTTAATTCTAAGTTGAAAGCTGTGAGCTGAAACAATGGGACTGAGGGTTGAAGAAACTCAACACAAAACCATCACTTCAACAGCAGCAGGAGACACACTGAGCAAAATGAGACAAAAATCCCTTCAAATTGATGTAGGAACTGTTTTGGTGGAGACAAAACTAGGAACACATGACAGTGTTTTAAAAAATATTTTAAAAAATGTTTGCAGTTTAATGTGTGTAATGAGTGTGAGACATTATTACTGTGTGAGGTGAACATCACATGGACAAATCTTTAAAAAAAAATCAATCAATCAAATTTTATTTGTATAGCACATTTCAGCAGCAAGGCATTTCAAAGCAATTTACATAATTAAAATAAAAGACAGCATGCGACAATGAATAAACAGTTAGAAAGACAAAGATAATTTTTAAAAAGAAAAAGAAAAAAGATTAAAAAAGATATAAACATTAAATCCTGCACCCTTTGTAGGACTTCAGTTAAATGTCTCACACCTCAGAGTTTTAGTTGAAACACCATTTAACAGGGATTCTCACACCTCAGAGTTTTAGTTGAAACACCATTTAACAGGGATTCTCACACCTCAGAGTTTTAGTTAAAACACCATTTAACAGGGATTCTCACACCTCAGAGTTTTAGTTAAAACACCATTTAACAGGGATTCTCACACCTCAGAGTTTTAGTTAAAACGCATTGATTCCTCTAACTGGGGGGGCTTTACATAGACAGTGTGAAAGAGAAATAAAAAGAAGTTAATAAATAGATGAAAAGTAAAGGTAAAAACATTAAAAAAAACATCAAAGACATCAACTCTAAACAGGTGGGTTTTTGAGACTTAAAGGCACTCAGTGTTTCAGCTGTTTTACAGTTTTCTGGAAGTTTGTTCCAAATTTGTGGTGCATAGAAACTGAATGCTGCTTCTCCTCGTTTGGTTCTGGTTCTGGGGATGCAGAGCAGAACCAGAACCAGAAGATCTGAGGGGTCTAGACGGTTGGTACAGGAATAACAGATCTTTAAGGTATTGTGGTGCTAAATCGTTCAGTGATTTATAAACTAAAAACAGTATTTTAAAGTCTATTCTTTGAGCTACAGGGAGCCAGTGTAGGGACTTTAAAACTGGTGTTAAAATCGTTCTGGTTTTAGTCAGAACATGAGCAGCAGCATTCTGGATGCAATACACCATGATTGTTTGTAATAAAAAGTATAGCACCGATATTTATATAAATGCATGTATATAAATTGAGAGATTAAAATAAGAATTGTGAGATAAAAATCAGGATTATAAGAAAAAAATCTGAATTCTGAGATTAAAATCACAATTGTGACTTTTTTCAGTGGCCCTAATCCTCCAGTACTCTTATATTGGTACCTTTAATCACATACAAAATGCTCTTGACATTTGAATATACTGTACATGGACTAGTATTCTTTGGATCTGACTTGACTTTCTTTATCTCTAAATTTTTATCAAATTTTGTCCATAAAATCAATTGTTTTGTTAGTATTCAGTTTCAGATTGATGATAAATAAACTCTGTTTTCCTCTCTTAAGCTTTATACTTCAAGCTTGCAAATTAAATAATAATAACCACAGTAGTATATTTCCTAAATATTCAATATTTTCATTCAAACTTTGTAAGTATATTTTTCTTTTCATGTAGTTTTTACAGTATAAATTCCAGCTTGTTCCAATATTTAACTAATATACATTCACATATTGCAGGTCTTACAGCTTTTGTTGTCCACCTTCTGCTGTTTTCACTGCTCACACTGTTACTCAAACTTCAACCACATCTGCAGTTTTAATGTTTAATCAGTTTTAAATGTTTCAACATGAAGATTTTACATAAAGCTATTAAAAAAACATGGGATGTGTCAAAGAGAAGGCAGATAAATGCCAGAAAGTCCCACTGAGGCAATGTTTTTAATTTCATCTGCCAATGACTTGCTCAGAAATCTACTTTATTTAAGATGTATGGAATAAATTGTTCAAAACGCTTGACACATTTATAGGCACCTCTAGTAAATATGTACAGAAAGGTTTATTCATATGTAGAAGCAGCATTATCTTCCACTAAAGACGTTGATAGAGTTCCTCTACCGTCCTGCCAGGCAAAGGAGTGCAGACTAAATGTGCTCAAACTAAAGTTAAGATTATTCTGTGTTTTCAGTGTGGCATTGAGTGAGGGCTTTGCAACTGTGGTACTGAATATGGATAATTAAACAACATTCTCATGCAGTTTTGCCCTGAACCTGTATATCTGAGGCCTTTTCTTGGTACCACCAGTTTAACCGTGCAGTTAAACTGATGTGAGTGCATATATTTATGTAAACAAATAATAATTTGTGATGTTCACTTGGTAAATAAATGCATGGCCCCACTGTGGCCGTCCAGCTCCTATGGAACAACAAGAGGGACAAAAAGATGCAAAATGTGACGGGTATTTTACATTAACATGCAGACAGCTGCATTCACCACTGAAAGCCTCTGTAAATAAACCACAATGGCAGCCAATCACAGATGGATCTTCTTCATCCAATCAGAGTATTCCTTGGTTGAACGAGAACCAATCACTATCAGCTACTCAAACTATTCCAGGCAGTTCCAGAAATGAACAAAGAAAACTGTAGGATTTAACAAAAAAACACAACAAACCATAATACATGTGCATTTTATGCAAAATTCACATTTTGCACATATTTATACTTCAATTTGGGTCTTTAGTCCTTCAAAAAAAAAAAAAAAAAAAAGACCAAGCTCTTAAAAACCCACTCAGACTTAAAGTAGGGCTGGAAAACATGGCTGAAAAACGTGTAATGACATGAATGTCTCATATCTGCCAATAATTATTGGTCAGTTTTTAGTTTCAAATATTTGAAATAATCTCGACCTGATGGCGCGACCGTTCCTGCTTTATCCACAGCTTTCACTCCACACTGTTGTTTTTTATTTTCTAAACAGTTATGAGACAAAGGGTGCGTTCACACTGCAGCCTGAAGTGACTCAATTCTGATTTTTTGGCAATTTCGATTTTTTTTTTGCCAGGGTCGTTCACACTGCCAGCAAATGGACCTGTATGTGTTCTCCAGTGTGAACTGGAAAACGACCTGAAAGTGTCCCGCATGCGCAGTAGAGGGCGCTATAGCGTCAGCGTTCTCAGTGATCTGCCAACCACCATAAAGAGAAGAAGAGCTCAGTGTTTGAGGAAGTAAACATGGAGGCTAACGGTGGAGCTTAGATTATATATTTGAAGTTGTTGTCAAGCCGGAGCAGCATATTAACAACTTACTTAACATATAGTCCGACATGTTTGTTGTTTTTCTTCCCGCTTGCGAGCATTAGGGTGCAAAATAGTGAGATTTGTTGAGAATCAGTGACGTTCAGTTCGGATGAATGAGACCTGGACGTTATGGTCGCATTTGAATCGGATACGTATCGGATATGGGTCACATTTGAAAAAGAATCCGACCTGAGCTGTTCACACTGCCATGAAAAGATCGGATACAGGTCGTCAAATAAATCTGAATTGGGTCACTTCAGACTCCAGTGTGAACGCAGCCTAAACGACAGAACGTAAAACTGCTGCTGCGGCAGTTACTCAACAGGTTGTTGCTAGGTAACCAAAGAGTGAGTGAGTTGCTAGGTAACCAAAGAGCGAGCGAGTCTGTTGGTGCCAGTCCACTTTGCTTTAGCTGTTAGAGGTTCAGTGAATATTCTATGTATTGAATCTATCAGATGTATTGATATTGATCACGTGTCGATCGTGATTTAAGTTATTATTGATTCACTGTCCAGCATAAAGACGTGCTTAGTTAACGAAGTAGGCCGAACGTTCAATCTGTTGCCTCCGTAGGTCCCACAGATCTGAGCATGAAGTCCGTCGGCCCAAACTCCTCTTCGTCCTCCTCCTCGTCCTCCTCCGCCTCCAACAGTCACGGTCAGGGCGGCGGCGGCGGCGGGGCGTCCGCCCAGCTCAGCCCTCCGGAGGTGACGGCGGTGAGGCAGCTCATCGCCGGGTACCGGGAGTCCGCGGCCTTCCTGCTCCGCTCGGCGGACGAGCTGGAGAACCTGATCCTGCAGCAGAACTGAGTCCAAACCAAACCGTGCCAACGCCTTCCCCCCCCCTCAGCCTGTCCTCCTCTGTGTCTCTCACATCCTGGCAGACGCACACACACAAAGACACGATCCCACACGAGCGATGCCGCAGTGCATCGTGGGTAACGTAGGCATGGAGCCTCCACCTGTTCCCACACGGCTATGTTCTGAAACATATCACGGGCTGAAACATGACGATTTATGCATTTGGTTGACCTTAGTGCCCTGCTTTGTGTAGCCATCCCATCAACTTCATCACACCAGTGGAAACCTCCATATGTCTCAGGAAGCGATGATCAGAAAAAAAAACTAAACAAAAAAAAACCCCGATGTGTATTGATGAGGTGTTGGATTAGTTTAACCCCAAAAACATCGAATTAGCGAGTCAGCACCGTTATTTCTGGTGTTAAACCGGAAAACGTGTGCCGTCCAGGTTTAATCGGGTTTTATTCTGAATCGAGTCATTTCTAACTTCAACACCGCGTTAACCTCAACAGCTGCTGATTTTACAACGTACGCCAAAAAAATAAAACAAAAAATACAAGAACGAACGAAAGGATTAACCTAAACACAATGACAAAAAAATCTGACAGATTTGTAAGAATGTCTTTAGCTAGGTTGATTTTATTTTCAGTTATTTTGTGTGTAAAACTCTCTACGGCAGGCTGTTTGTCGTCAGGAGTGAAAAGGCAGAAACATTTTAGGAAATGTGGGTCAAAAATCCATCCTGATGAATTAGAAAGTCGTTGAATTGGTTATTTATTCCAGTATTTCAGTTCAAAGCGAAACTCATGTCTTATTTAATGTTTCTGTAATTATTCCAGTTTTTCCTTCCACTCAACTTTCCATAAATGCATAACCACAGCACTGTGTGAACATGTAATATTCAAATGTTCTGAGAAACTGATTTTTTTATTACATGTATTTATAATGAGTCCCTTCAGGGGTTTATGGTGATTTTTTTTTGTGATTGTTGTGGCCAAAAATGAAAAGTTAAAATTTTAAAAACTTAACATGATCTTACAAAAACATTTGGATTGCAACACATAACCTTCCCTAAAACAATGGATTTTAACATAGTTAATATTTAAACTGCAATCAGGATTTTCAAGTAGCTTTTCAATGGAAGTTTGGTGAAAGGAAAAAGTGAGATAGCATTCTTGAGATAAGAATGTTGGACTTTGTGCCTCCATCACATTGATAAATGCTTAAAATATGTCTGGATGTGTAATTAATCTCTGAGTTTCACAATTTAAATTTAACTGGTGGAATAAATAAACTTTTCAGTGAAAAATATTATTATTATTATATTATTATTTATTATTATTATTATTATTATAATTAACTGAGATGCACCTCAACTTGTCAGGGAGAAAAAGATTAATATAATATTTACACTGTTTGGTCAGGAACCAGTGCTAGTGGGAAGTAAAAGAAAAAGGTGCAATATGGAGTTAATTTGTTTTTAAAATGAAGGAGTTTCACCTCAGCCATCGAGTTTGTAAAAAGAAGAGATATCTAATGCAGCATTGTAGCCAATTTCAATGTTGTCGTTCGTCGTCAGTGCCAACCTCGTGACTGAGGCACCATCAGTCGTTCTTGTTGTGACAGAAAGGACCTGGCAGAAAAACGAGACTCGATGTTGCACGTCTTGTTTTACTTTTGCGTGTTTTGAAGCGTTTTCTATAGATTTCTTTTTTTAAAAAAGGCACACAGACTGAAGCTTAGACGCGTCTGCTGCCGACAGGCGGCACACTCCCCTCCTCCGCCTCCCTCCGTCTGCCCGTCTGTCCTGACGACCTCGGCGGCGTCCCCGCGTTCTTCATCGCGTCCTGACACACGCTGTTCGACAAGAAGCAAGAGACAATCTGAAGAAGATGCGATCGCATCGCAGTTTACTCTCCCGGCTTTCTGCTACGGTGTGTGTTTGTACAGAGTGTCAGAGCACAGACGAACATCTCCTACTGGTGAGTCACTCGGCACAAAACTGTTTGTCTGCGTGTGTGTGTGTGTGTGTGTGTGTGTGTGTGTGTGCAGGTGTGTTTTCCAGCTGTCTTAATGTTGTGCTGATTTCGTGTTTGCAGAGTGGAAGTGGAGTGACCCAGTTTGTACAACCTGTGAAGATTTAATTCAGTCGGCTGAAACATTCCTAACAGAAGCTGCGTTTCCATTACAAATGTGCGTAAATCTTCCACTAATGTCGCAAAATACACAATTTCGCAACTGTGGTGTTTCCTTTAGAGGAGAAATTAAATTAAAATCACACGTGAATAATCTTGTTCATGTGATAAGTCATTAAAAAACATGCCAGTGACAGATGTAAACAGTTAAATGAGATATATTTATAATTCAGTCACCAGCCAGAAGAGAAGTCGGCGTTTCATTCAGGCGTTGGCGCGACAAGCCCCGCCTTCGTGGGAGCGGCTACATATGCGGGGATTTGGGGATTTCGCAGATAAATTATGAATTTAACATGTTGGATGATACACAACCTTTTATGCTGTGAGAGCTCTGGAGGAGCCAGCTGCAGATAGCCTGAAAAAAACAAAACACACCATCATCCTAATACCACTTCCTGTCGTCTTCTTCATTGTTTCTGCTAGTAGGAACATCCGGCAGCTCATCATATGACTTGTGTGATGAGAAAAAAGTGTCTTCATTGCATTTTTAAAAAAATATATCTATTTTGGTACAGCTGAATAGCAACCACATCCTAGCGCAAGAATGTTTTATAAAAAAACTGGAGTTTTTTTCAATTGGCCTTTTTCTATTAAAGAAACATTAATTTGTGCAATGTTGTCAATGGCGACACCTGCGGTGCTACCAACTGCACTCATTACAAATTAGCACAAAACTTTGTTAGTATTCCACTAATGTCAAATGTAATTCAATTGTGATGTTTCCATTTAATAAGAAATGCAATTAAAATCACCCATGAATAAGTTTGTTCTTGCGATAAGTCATTTAAAAAACATCGCATCATTTTCCAACTACTTCCTGTTGTCTTCTTTGTGGTTTCTGCCAGTAGTAACATCCGGTTGTTGATCATGTGACTCCAGTGTGTCTATTGCAGATAAACCAATTTTGCTACGGCCATCAAACTGCCTCACCTTATTAATTTTTCGACGAGTTTTTTTAAAATTGCCTTGTTTCCTTTAAGCAAATTTATTTTCATCATTTCAATTTGCGCAATTTTATGGTTAATGGAAACGCAGCTACTGACTCTTCGAGCGGCCACAAAGTGGCTTGCACCTTATCGATTAGTCTGAGTTGATAGGAAATATATTTCTGTATCTTTAAAGCTTCTCACACGCGTTTTTCATCCGTCTGGTTTCCAAGTTGGACACGCATGACCTAACGGTTCTTTTATTTGTCTTCTTATGACTGGGCCAAGCAACATTCCCATTTACTTTCTATCATCTATTGCAAGTTTGGAAGCACTTTATAGCTCAGGATTAGGGAAATTTAAGATGGTGGCTTCAGCGTGTCGATACCTCATTTGAGATCTCAGCTTCAGTTCACACACAGATATAGCAAACATGTCCTTCTCCGTCCGTGTCCTGTCCGAGGGGTGTTTCAAAACAGACTCGGACATAAACTGTACGTTCAGAAATGTCTGCAACATTTGTTTGGCATGCAGCGGAAATGAAAAATCTGTTGCTGGTTAAAATGCAAAGTTTCTGTGATGTAAAATGAGACAAAGAGAAATAATCAAGGTATCAGTCAGGAGAAGGCTTCCTAAACTATTAGATAGATGTGGGGCTGGGTTATAATCAATTTTAACGTTTAATCAAATTTTTGGTTTTTGAAGATTTATTTTATGGAAAATATAGATTTTTTCACCAATGCACTCTGGCTTTCTATAGTTTAAAGGGCGGCCATCTTGTTTTACAAGAGTGTTTCACAGTTTCTATTTATTTTTGATGTTGAATTTGGGTTAATTCTATGATGGAGGCTAAGAATTTTTTCTTTATTGTGAGAATAAAGTCATACATCTACAAAGCTGAAATAATAGGACAAAAAAGCCAAAATATTATCTGAATAAAGTTGTAATTTTAGGAGAATGAAGTGCTAACAGATAAATGTCTGAAGAAAACCAATACACACAATACATTTATAACAAAATTTACACCTTTCAGTTCTAGGGCTTCAAAAATCAGGACATTATAAAAATGATCTGATTCAAATCTAACTGTATAAAAATACACAATGGATTCCATATTATACGTGCCATTACTTATTATAAACTGAAGTAAAGCCATATATGGAGGAACTAAGCAAACCATTTGTCGCAAGGACATTGTTCTTTGGTTTGCAAACATATGTCAAGCTAGCTAAAAAGTTAGTTGTGGTGACCCCAAAGCACTACGCATTAGTTCTGCTTAAGCTAGTTTTTTCCTTCAATTCCTGTTGTTTCCTTCAGTAGTTCTTGGTGCAGCGCCCCCACAGGTGAGGAGGGGAATTGCCTTTTTAATTAGTTTGGATCATTTGACACAGTGCAGTGTGAAAGCGAACTGCAACAACTAAATATGTAACAAATGTTGCTGTTTTCGTCCTTAATTAAACCAAACGTACCAGACTATCTGGTGCCATTTATAAATAGGAGTTTGCACAGAGGCTTTTATTTTGATATTCCATTTCTGCTTATCTGCAAGCCATTTTGTATATAAACTAAATATTTAGCTTGGATTTAAATATTTTCTTATGAGCTAAATATTTAGCCATGAGCTAAATATTTACCTCTTAAAATATTTGACTAAATATTTAGCAATTAGCTAAATATTTTGCTTATAGGTATAAGATAAATATTTGACTTTTGAATTAAACACTTAGTTTGGACCTCTGACATTTATAAATGTATGAATAAAATCGTGAAAATATTTTGAAAAATGAAAAAAAATACTGTTAATTTTTTACAGTGTAACTTTACTGTAAAAAACAGCCCCAGTTTTCCAGTTAAGCTTAATTTTTATCTAATTAATGACATTGTGGGATCTGTTGTGTGTTTTTTCCACACAGTTTAGGCTTAAATATCGTCCTGATCTGATCATTTTCACCGTCTTCAGCTCTGAAGCTGAGTCTTTCCCGATAAAATTAGCTCGCCGCCTCCTCTGGTATTTTTGCGACACCCCTCGGGACGTAACCGCAGACGAGAGCTCACACGTCTTCCACGTCCTGTTTGTTAGCGTGGCAGAACCTCTCCTCCTCTCCACCTGCAGCTCAGCGCCAGGCTGAGGCCCGTCCGTCCAAACCAAACCCCCGCCTGCAGATCGGCTCCCGTGCCCTCCGACCCCCCGCTGAGCAAACACGTTTAACTGTGTGCTGAAGTTACTGTGACCAACAGCGAAAAAACTTGTCGTCATGTTGTTGTTTTGTTATATTTCCCAACGACGCCCAATGATTTTTTGCTCTTTGTATTGACTTGACAATGTAATCTATTGGTGTTGACTAAAATGCCCTGGTAGCTTGTGGATTGCTAAAGTGGTCAGATAAATGTACTGTATAGCTGTACAAAGAGTGATAAAAGATGTTTTGAACCTTTTCTTTTTCTGTGGGTACAGCACTGTTAAAAAAATCAAAGTGGTTTTAGCCCTTGCCTGTTTTAACTTATCATTTTGTGATGGTCTGTATAACTTCTATTGTTATTTATATTATTTGAGTTGTTGCCTCTCCTGCACTGGTAAGAGACTGTAGCTCTGTGCAGGGGTTCGTACTGTAAACCTGTGTGAAGCTTTGTATTTTCCTTCTCTGGTTTTGGACTCAGTGAAAGTGTGATGTTTACATGTACAGTTTTTGAGAATATTTTGCGTTTTTTGTTTGTTTTTTGCATCTTATTCTTTCCCTGCCCTCTCGCCCGCTCCTCTCATCTATCCTCCCCTCGCCCCGATCCGTGTTCATTCGCTTAGAGAGTTTTTGCTTTCTGTTGTTTCACTGCATCGTGACCTCTCCGACGACTCGGTCACGCGGTCAGAGTGAGCCGTGCACGACGGCGCTGTGGTGGCTTCCAGCATTTAAAATGGTAATATTTAAGAGAAAAAGGAAAAAAAAAACACAAGGGGGAGCTTCACAACTTCTCAAAGTGGACCAGCAAAGATTTATTAAGGATTAAGATGACTTTAACAGTTTTAAACCCTGTTGTGGCCTAAACAGAGTGAGCAGAGAACGGTGGGATGTCGGTACATTTATTATTCTACTATAAGTGCTCGTATTGACTTAGTATCCTGGCGTGTTGTCGGGGAAAACTCCTCGTCCTTAATCCGACTGGTGCCCTGAAAGGTTCACTTTGACCTGTTGTAACATCTCCTGGTAACATGAAAGCCATTCCCCTCTTCTGGCCTTTAAAGGGGAAACCATAAACCTCAGGAAATACTGATTCTCCGACTTTAGTTTTATCCACTACTTTCTTCTAAAGTGAGATTTAAGTCTCTAAACTTAAAAAAAAAACAAAAAAACATTAACATTTATATGAGATGTCTATTGTTTTGTACATTTATCATTGTGATTTAAAGGTGGAGCTTTTTCCAGTACCTGTGACTTAATATTTTGGGTTTTTCTTTTTGAGTGTTTATTGGTATTGATATTTATTAATATATGTGAAACTACAAAAAGTAAAAAAAAAAGAAAAGGTTGAACCTTTTTTTCATTGGTATGTTTCATGCAAAACCGTCCAGGTGAGATTTTCTCTGCCTCTTACATATCACTAACGAGGGACCTGTGTTCGTTTGGAAATAGCGCTTTTTTTCAGTGTTGCATCAACGCTATGAAAAACTAAAAACTAAAAAAAAAAATGGATAAAAGTAAAAAACAGTGAGAAAAAAGAACTGGAAGCAAAACAGTGGTTTACCAACTGCAGAGCTGCGAAGCTCTCCTCTTCTCCTGAGATGTCAGTAATTGAATAAAACAGTGCGATGAGCTATCAAACTGAGATTAGTGTCTGGTTTTTATTTTCTCCTTTTTTTGTCTGCAAACATGCATTAGATTTCACCGACGTCATCTACTGTCTAATGTATTCTCTGCTTCCTACACTAGAGGGCAGCAGAGAGTCAAAAATCAACCGACGAGCTGCAGGAAAACACACCAGCCTAATGTTCTTTATAAGATCATTTATCGGGAGCTGGTAATTAAAGCCTGATTATATACACGAGTAAAATAAAGACAACAGAAATAGTTTGACTTTCCAAAGTCTGAACGCTTATTAAGGCCATTATAGAAGAAAAAAAAGTACATTTTGACCAAAACGCTCAAAAATTTTGATCAAATCTTTTTGAACAAACAAGGAAATTTCTGCACTCCAAAAGTCAAAAATTAGATACATTTTTTAAATTAATCTCTGAAATTCTGTTGAGAAAAATTTGACATTTCTGAGTTGAAAATTTGTGAGACAGGTTTTAAATTTTAGATAATCTCAGAAATTTTCTAGAAAAAGCAAAATACTTTTTGAAAAAAGTCAAAATTTGCGAGAAAAAGAATCAGAAAAGTTTAGACTAACCTCAGGAGATTTTTAAAAATGAAGAAATTTCCGAGCTGCGAAAATAAAAAAAATCCGTATACATTTTTTAACTAATCTCTAATTTTTTTTTGAGAAAAATTGGAAATGTCTGAGTTTGATAGGTTGAAGATTTGTGAGAAAACAATTGAAAATGTTAAATTAATCTCAGAATTTTTTTTTTTTAGGAAAACCAAGGAAATTTATGAGTTTGAAAACTCAAAAATTTGAGAAAAAAAACATCAGAAACTTCTTTAGGCTTTTATTTGAAATAAGGAAATTTGTGAGCTCCAAAACTTTAAAACTCAGAAATGTTCAGATTAACTTCAGGAATTTTCCTCTAAAAAACGTAAACATTTCCACGATCCGAAAGTCAAACATTTGATATAAAACACTGAGAAGTTTTTTGATTAATCTCAGAAATGTTCTAGTTTCAAAAGTAAAATTTTTAGACATTTGAAACTGAAAATTTCCAAAAGTTGAACATTTGTGACTTTTGAAGCTCAGAAATGTCCTTGTTTTTTCTGGAACGTTTTATAAATGGAGCTAAAGGAAGAACTCGCTGCGTTTCGGGTCGTTCTGTTTTAGTGACCACTTTCCTCCTCTAACCCGTTTAGAGTTTCTCACAGGAGTATTTGTCGCGCCGGTTTCATCTGGCTCGGCTCGCGCCTGGCAGGATTCTCAGCTGGTTCTGCAAACAGAGCTTCGTGTGAAACTGGACATCGTGTTTCCCCAGAACCGGGCCAAGACTCCTGACCAACACTGACCTCATTACTGCACGTGAACACTGATTATTTACTTTAGCTTATTTACTTTACCAGTTATTATAATTAAGAGAATAAAGAGTGAAATTCTTATTGGACTTTTTAAATTATTATTAGAGAAAAGTCATTTTTACAATTTTGAAAATAAAAATTATTGTTCCTGCAACATGTAAATTTGAAACAAAAATTTAATTCTTTACAAAATCCACTGCACATTCAGCTAAAACATCTCTGTCCAGAGTCATTATTAGGTTCAATAACTGGAGAACTTGAACCAACATGAATTACAATGACATTTAATTTAAATTTTTAATCAATAAAGTATTTTTGAATGGAATTAAATTGAATACTTGTATAGTATTAAATCATATAAACACATGCAGAAGTAGAGCTTCAGTCCTAAATCAAGAAATTAACTAGGGCTGCAAGAAAAGATTATTTTAGTTACCAATCAGTCACACTGACAATCAATTAATCAATAGTTATACTGACGATCAATGAAAAAAATTTGGTATATTCTGCAGATTTTTTTGTTTCAGCATTTCTTAAACATTAGGTATACATTAATAGATGCAAAAGAAAAAAAATAATTCAATTCCTTCTTCATGATAAGATAAACATTATGGGCTAAAATTCAACAGCATAACATTCCTTTAGTGTTGTTCTATATTTTGAAATGAAAATATTTATCCTTTACAAGTTTGTCTTGTTAATCTAAGAATGTTGTTCTTTTGGCAAATTTTCTTTTTTGAGTCTGGATTTTCTAGTTAATGATTAATTGATTACTAAATTAGTTGACAATTATTTAAAAAATGATTAATCATGATTAATTGTGATTAATCTGTCCAGTCCTAAAACGAACCAGTCTAAAATGAAGGGGAAACACTTTTCAATCATGTTTATTGATCAACTTTGAGCATTTTTTTGGGCAGCACGTTTCAGTGTTTACAGATCAGCTGTGAACTGAAAACAAAATGGATTCCCTGGACTCATGTGAGCGACCTTTCACCCAGATCCTGGACGCCTTTTGGGATAAAAACAGAGTTAAAGTGATTTTATCTCAGTGATTAGTTACATTATTTATGACAAAATTGATGAGGATTTTAGTTCATGACAGTTTTATTTTAGGTATTTTAATGTTTTGATTGTGATTCCAAAAAGTGTATTCTTTATTCATCAGTAGAATAATTTCTAAACAACATTTAGCAAATTATAAGCTGTTTCAAGGGGACATTTTTGAGAGCATAAACTTTTTTTAATAAAAACCCAAACAAAACAAGTGGCTCGTTGTTTTGCTGATTACAGAAGAAATATGGAACAAAAGAAACCACAGAGAGTAGATCTAGTTTTACGCAGAAACGATTTATTCATGTTTTATGTTGTTATATGTAGTGAGAAGTTTTAGTAAAATATTTGACCACAACCGGCCCTTAATAGGACGTTCCTGGTCTTGTTGGGGCTCGAAATGAAAATGAGTTTTAAGTCAACATGTGACAAAAACTCAAGAAAAAAACCCTTTAAACTGCAAATAAATTAAACACATTTGCAAACACTTGTTTTTGGGAAATGAGCCTCAGCTAAATTCTCTAAAATGTTGGTGTTGAAACGTGTTTTTGTTGTATTTAAGACCAGAGAACTTGGCCAACAGACGGGAACACAAACAGAAAACACAAACACGCGATAAACGTGGGCCGATAAACTGATGCCAGCATGCAGCTTTTTCTGTGGACACAGAAAGTCCCTGAGTGGCTCGTGGGCCCAGCGGGTCCGGCGGGCCGTCCGGCTCGTGTTGCTGATCAAATATAACCCTAAAACAGGATGACACTTTAGACCCGGAACAGGAACGAACCTTTTCACCTGAGCTTAAAATATACAATGAGTCACTGAGTCCGGTGAAGTCGGCATGTCTCTTTCCTCTCATCTTATCTTATCTGTGTGTTTGGGCCCCCGGATGCCGGACCGGACCGGGCCGGCACCTTTGGCCCAGATTCTTTCAGAGACAACTGATGGCCAGATGCAGCCTGAGCTGCAGGAAGCAGGCAAGAGCTGTTCCAGCAAATAAGGCAGAATAAAGAAATTATAATTTATAAATACAAACAAAAGATATGATTAAACTACAATGTAGATGGAGAACAAGATGAGGAGTAAAGTCACATCCAAAAACAATGCCATTTTTGTTCTCCAAAAGTTTAATATTTGTGAGAAAAAACTCTGAAATTTTCTACAAAAACAAGGACATTTCTGAGCTTGTAAAGTCAAAAATTTGCAAGATAAAATTAAAATATTTTCATTTTCATATCAGAAATTTTCTTGAATTAGCTTTGTTTTTTAGATTTAGTTTAGAAAGTAAAAAAAAAAACTTTTGATATCAGTTTGAAATTAGTATGGAACATTTTCTACTTTTCAAACTTATAAATTCCCTAATTTTTCTAGAAAAAAATGAGTTTTTTTTCTCACAGATATTTCAGACTCAGACGTTTCCAAGAGTTTTCTAGAACATTTCTGAGATTAATCTGAGAAATATCTTAATCTGAGATTAAGGTTTTCTTAATTTGTGAGTTTTTTTCTCACAAATATTCTCACAAATATTCAACATTTGGAGCAAACATATTTTTTGTTTTTTATGGAAAATGTCTGAGATTAATTTAAAAACTGACGTAGGAGTACTCTCTATTTAAATGAAAAGTAAAACGTTAAAACTATCAGAGAAAGAACGATTACACTGCAAAAATACAAAATCTTACCAAATATCTTGGTCCAGTTTCAAGTGCAAATATACTTGAAATAAACAAAACTATCTTGCAGACAAATTACTTGTACATTAGTTTAGTCTTATTTCAAGTGTACTAAGATATTTGCAGTAGAAACTAAACCAAAACCCCTTGATCATATTTTGTGTTTTTGCAGTGTGGCAGCAGTAGGAAGGTTTCACAAACACCTTAAAGCCAGATGTAGCTTCTATGGAGAGAAAAATATCTGAGCGAAAACAAAAAGTTGTCAGTTGAAATAACAGGAAATGATACAAATTCGAGTAGTAAAAGAAGAAAGTGAGAGAAAGAGATCAGTTTTAGTAACTTTCCTTCTGTCCTCCATCTCTCTGTGACTTTTAGCATTGTGAACATTTTATAACCTGGATCAGCTGCAGACGTCTCCACAGCTCCGTCCCTGAGCCGTCTGCTAATCTTCCATTAATTAACTAAACTTCACAGGCACTGGATTTTATTTAGGGCTGTCAGGGTAAATGTGCATCTCACTTTGAAGTTTTTTTTATTCTTAAAAAGCATTTCTCTCCCTGCTTTATCCCAGAACGATGTCTGATCCGGTTCCAGAGCCAGAGTGCTGTTTGCGTTTCATGTTTGAACAGAGAAGTAATCTTCCAGCAGGACTTTGGTCGTCTATTCTTAGTTATCAATGTTAATTTTGGTAAAATGTTAACTGTTTGTTGTAATTCTCAGAATAGCACGTACTGAGAATCAATGATTTCATTGATTTTTTTCCTGCTGCCAATATGGCAAGATTTCTGAGTTTTTAATGTTGCACAACTCTAAGGAGATAAGAAGACCCTACGACTCAAAACGTGCTGCTTTTCATGCAACTTAATCTTCACGTAAAGCTTTCACTGAAGATTTTGTTGGCAATAGTCAAAATAAACAAAAATCTAATTGCAGTTGTTAAATAAGGGGTTAGTTTTGACACTGTTTGGATTTTTAAGTAAAGTTTAAGCTCTAAATTATTGATAAAGACTAAAAGTTTATCCAAACTCAGACCTGCTTTTTTTCTTTCTAATGAAACAAGCATCTCACAAAAGATATTAGAACAATTTAAGGTGTATTTTGTTTAGAAAATACAATAGAAATATCCTTTTTTGGAGTGCAAGATGAAGAATGGCTGAAAATTTCAAGTAAATGTACAAAAAACATGTCTTGTTTAGCAGACAGGAATGTGCTCAGTGCTCAGGAATGTTTTTCCTGAGCAGAGGAACTTCAAAACTCTTCAGAAGGAAGAAACTGAAAAACTAGTGAATGGAGATTCCTAGGTTTGATTCCTAGGTTTATGGTAAATTTTCACTGTTGCAGACGCCGAAGTGCATCTGTAAGGTCAGACACTGATGTGGGACAATTGGCCTTCCTCACAGTTTTTACTCTAATTCATCCCAAAGATGATCAAATCAGGCCTGATGATGATGGTGTGGAAGATCATGACTTAGACTACAAAAAACACAAAATCCTACCAAGTATTTTGATTTAGTTTCTAGTGCAAATATCTTAGTACACTTAAAATAAAAGAAAGCTAATTTAAAAGTAACCTTTCAGCAAAAGGAGCTTGTTTTATGTCAATTTAATCTCTTAATATTGATCAAAAAGTACAAGTTCTACTGGCAAATTATTTCACTGATAACTTGGGGAAAATGTCTTGTTATTTAAGTGAAACAATCGTCCTGTGGAACTAGAACTTGGTTGCTAGGTGACGAGCTGGGCTTTAGTCGCTAAGAAACGGCGTACTGCCCGGTCATGTATCGTGAAATAATCTGCCAGAGAAATAAAAATTTTTTCATCAATATTAAGAAGTTATTTACTCTAAATAGTCCCATGTCTTGCTGAAACGTTTAAATTTTACTAAAAGTTCTTTAATATTGAGGATAAAGTACAAGGTCAACTGGCAGCTTATTTCATTTATGACCAGATGTTTTCCCAATGTTTTAAGTTAAATAATGTGCCAGGGGGAATAATGCTTTTTCACCAGTATTAAGGAACTATTTACAAACTTCTATGTCTTGCTGAAAAGTTACTTGTAAGTTATTTTTGTCTTGATTTTTCTGTAGAAACCAGACAAATACCATTTTCTGTTTTGCAATGTGTGAATTGACCACTTTCTACAGTATATTAACAATGAGGGACTTAAAGACACCTGGGTGCAGTAAGCACCTTGTTGTCTGGTTTAAGTTAATCTCCCTGACCTTTCCTCTCCATGACGTCTTCCTCAAGCTGCTGACCCACATTAAAGCTAAACTGAGACGTTGCATAAACTGCATTGAATTAATCGTTTCTAATCATGTCAGCATTATAAACAGATTAAGTCCATTGTTGAGTCACCTGCGTTTCCTCCAGGTTATATAAGCCAAAGCTTTGAATGAGGGAAATGTGACGTTTACTGAAAACATTAAGTTATTGATTTGTTCTCACTATGTAAAGGTTAACATATAAAAAAAGTGGTGCACAAAAAAAGTGGTGTTTAGAATATAGTTTTATTATCAGTTGTAATTATTACAACATATGCATAAAAAATGCTTTTACATACGAGCTTTTTATAACTTTTGGTCAATATATAAACATACTATATACAGGCAAAAAGGGTGAGGAAACCCCATCAACACGACCACCATCGTTACATCTCCATTGCTGGACTATGTGAGCGGTGGCGAGTGGATGGTGAGGAAGAGGAGGAGGGTTGAGCACTAGGAGGAAGTTGGTGGGGGGGACATAGGTTCATGTTTTCCTCCGTCGCTGCTTTCGCTGAGTTGTCTGGTTCGAATCATTTCCTTGGCGATGCAGGTCACCTGTCCGTTGGCTAAGGTGTAACCGCTCCTGCAACACAAACCAGCCTTTAGTTTACCATCAGACAGCATAAATGCCCCCCACCCTGCAAAAACACAAAGTCTTACCAAGTATTTCAGGTCTATTTCTAGTGCAAATATCCTAGTACATTTGAAATAAGACAAAAGTAGTTTACAAGTAACTTTTTTGAAAGATATAGGAGCTTGTTTTGAGAAAATAATTTCTTAATATTGATGGAAAAGTGCTAGTACCACTAGTAGATTATTTCACTTATAACATGAGGAGAAATGTCTTGTAAGTGGCCCAAGTAATTTTTCATCAACATTAAGGAATTACTTACTCCAATTTCCAAATTTAAAATTAAAAAATACTTTACTGATCCCAAAAGGGATTTTAAATGTTGTTGTAACTCGTATTAATTCAAAATCTTTAGAGTTGATGTAGAAAACTTAATATTGATGAAAATTTATCAGTTCCAATGTCAGACTTTGCTACTTATTTCATGATCTATGGCAGGGCACTGCACCGTTACCTAGCAACCCTAGCCAACCCTAACCCGTCACCTAGCAACCCACCTAGCAACCCAGTTCTACTTCCACTGGCAGATTATTTCACTTATACAAGATATTCTCCCATGTTATAATGAGATAATCTGGCAGTGGAACCAGTACTTTTTCATTAATGTTAAGGTATTATTTACTGAAAACAAGCTCCTATTTTCTTGCTCAAAAGTTACTTGTTACTTTCATCTGATTTCATGTGTTGTAGTGGAAAGAAGACCAAAAATACTTGGTGAGATTTTATGGGTTTTCTTGCAGTGTAAGGTGGTTACATCTGAATAAGTCACTCACTTTTGATTTTCAAATCCATTTTGCATAGCGGACTGGTTCTGCTTTGCAAAGAAGAACGAAGTCCACCAGTGACCGGAGTCTTGCCTCGGAAGTGCTACGAAGAACGAATGTTTATTTTTAATTCAGGTGTGATTCATTAAGGCGCCATTCTGAATACGTTTCAACAATGTGCTGCGTTCCATACCTGGATGGTGTGGAATAACCTCCCCAGTGTACTCGGCGCTCCCACAAGAGCTGCTACTGGAGTTGGACCCGAGACGTCCTTTTGGAAAGAAATGGTAACGTTTAATCTTTGTATGCTTATCCAAAGATACAAAGCATTATATACGCATTACTTACTTCTATAGTAGTCATGTGTGGCGACGAGGGAACCACTTGATGGAATTGATGCCATTTTCTCCGACTTTAAGTGGAAAATAACCTAAAGAGGAAACCAGACATGTCAGACTCAACCATTTAATTTCCAACTTGGAGCCTGTTCAGTTTAAGTTAACACCCTTGACCCAGTTATGTTCACAGAGTTATAAAACAGTAACAGGTGGCTCTGAGTGTCAGGTTTCCCCAAACTCAAATTACAGGAATGTATGGAGAACGTGCCCATGTGTACAGCAGGCTGGTGTGCATGCACTCTCTGCATGGCACACTGGCTGCATCCAGATTCGACTTCCAAAGTCATAAAAGAAATATAAATCCTTATTTTCTACCATCGTTATTTGAAAAATGTGTATTGTTGTGCAGAGACCAGAACCGGTTCAAGGCTGTACAGCTTAACTGTCTGAACAGCAGATGGCTTATAGGGATTTCACTGACCTATGCCAACACTGCATGGCCTATAAGCACAGCAAATGACGCACAATCTAAAAGTAAATTATGTAAATTTTGCTACAATTCTTTAAATTCAGGGTTAATTACCAAGGTGAACAATTGAGATTTTTTCCCCCCATGCAAAACAGTTAAAACACACACACACACACACACACACACAATGAAAATGTACTCTAGAATAATAATTTAAATTTACCTTTAGAGTGGGTGGATGATGGTGGCACCAGGTGCGGATGTCTTGCAGTAGAATAGGGGGTAGATGCAGGCTAACTATGGCCCATTTGTGGACGAACAACCTGTCTGGACCGCTGTGGATCACCGCACTGCTGTGGTCGCACAGGCTGACCCACGAACCGCTTTTATAGCGGTTGGTCCACGGCTCGTGGGCGGGGCTTGAGTGGGAAACTTGAGGACGGGAACGTGCTCCCCTGTGGTCCGTCCGTGACACGCATAAGGTGGTCACGGTGACACCAGCGCGCTTAGGGAGATTACACAGGCTTTACTTAACCCGATGGCAACCAGTGCGGGACTTGCCCCTTATCTGTTTGTCAGAACCAGAAAAGTAGTCAGGCACAGAAACGGCTGGGAAAGAAAGACCTTAAAACGTTCTCAAAAAGTCAAACTGCTTCCATATTTAATATGGATCAGCTGTGTGACTATGTCCCTGGTGGTCTAGTGGTTAGGATTCGGCCCGGGTTCGATTCCCGGTCAGGGAACCTTAATTTTTGGACTTCTAGAATATATTAAACTTTATTAGTCCTACAGGAAATATTTATTTATTGACAAACTACTCCATTCAAAGTATTTGTAAATACAGGTATAATCATAAGCAGATATATTTATATCAATACATATACAGAAGAGTTAAATTATAAGCAAGTTAAATATGACCTAAATGTTAAATAAATAAAATAAGCAAATTAGAATTTCTTTCAGATTCTGCTATTGAGCCCTTAAAAGGCTGTTGCACAGATAAATAATCCGAATGACCTTATTTTATGTATAATTTTCTATTTATAACGAATGAAGTAAGTTTCTCCGTTTTTAAGACCTGGGACATGTCAATACTTTTGCATTTAAAATTTCCATATCGTTTATTTAAGCTTCAGAATCTGGAGAAAAAGTAAAGAGCACCTGTAAGCTGGCCTAAATAAAAACAAAATATATTAAATAAAAACGATCTAGCGCCACCTAACGGTACATACGGGATATGTCACTTATGACGTTTTTCAACTATGTACATTAATTTAATCATATAAATCATTACTGTTAAAACCTATTTAAAATATAATGTATATTTAAACAATAATGGCATTACTGTGCATAGATGTGTTTAGTTATTTTAAAGTTAAAAATTAAAACAGAAGGCACATAAATAAGCCACCTAATATTTGATTTTTCACTAATTATTAATAAGTTTATTTACAAATTATAAAAACAAAAGAAGCTCCAATTCCTGTCAGACTATATATAAAATATAGGCTACTTTAGCTATTTTTATGTCCATTTCCAAAATTCATAGAAGTCAACAAACAAAGACATTGAATGTATTCTAAAGCCTTTACTTGAAAAATCTGACATTACAAAAATACCTTGTAGTACATCTGATTTCAGAATATGGAGATACAAGCATGTCAAAAACAACCAGCAAATTAAAATGAACAAATTTTATCACATTATGAAACATTCAAAGGTTTCAATACATCTTAATTATTTACTTACACAACTAGTATTGTACATTGCATTTCTTAATCTGCATCAACAAAGAAACTGGGGAAAAAACAGACATTCATATTGATGAGGGAGAGAATTCACATTTTTTTTTAACTTTTAGTGATTTGCATAAAATCGATTCATCTCAGGTTTGGTTGCGTGAGGATCTTCTTCAAATCCAGACGCCTCTTCACTGTTTGACACGCCTCCAGTCACTTTATCCTTTTAATTCAGAAATAATTAATCATATCTTAAACAATGCAACTCATATATTGTGTTTTTAACATTAACACTCACCTTCACACTGCCAACAAGTTCTTCAATAGACTTGAATGTGGACGAATGCCTAAAAATAAATATTAACAATTAAACAGCCCCTTAAAGACGTTGAATACCAACTTTTATATTGTGATGTTTTACCTCATAGATGGCACACTAATGGAGTGGCTCAGGTTCCTGAGTGGAAAAAAAAAAAAAGATACAATTATAAAATGTTTGAGGGTAAATTGTAAATTTTAAGGAGAAAAACTGCTTTTCTTTAGCACAATGCTTTGAATGATCACATATTTAAGTTTTAACTGAGCAGAATCTAACAAATATGATCCAAAAACATTATGGGCAGTTACAAACTAAGTAACATCTTTATTTACCTCACAACAAATTGTGCAGCGTTAAATCAACACTATGCCGAGTCTATCTTGTCCTTATTAGAATTGGTGTTAATTTAACTCTTTTCAGAGTTATTTCAACAAGAAATTAAGTCATTTTAACACTTGAAAAAGTTAGAACTACTTCAACTATTTTTGAAATAACTCTGTAAGAGTTAAATTAACACCAATTCTGATAAGGACCACATAAACTCGGCATAGTGTTGATTTAACTCTGCACAATTTGTTGTGTTCCTCACGAAAATGAAGACGCTTGAAGCTCAGATCTTACCGTGGCGGGCTTGGAAGAGGCAAGGCTCTGTTGAGTTTGCAGCATAAATGAGAAAAGAAGATGTTATTGAATTACAGTTTGAATATTCTTTAAAAATGATAAGGTGATGCTCCAACTGAAAGGTTGCAATGAGGTTAGTCTCTGGATGGCATAAAACAGAGCCAAAATAAATAAAAATATTATAAAAATGCCCCGTTTAATATCCAATTAAAAAATACTTTATTGATCCCAGAGGGAAATTAAATAATTAACATTTGACAACAACAACAAATAAACACTTCTGTGTATCTTACGACGTCATTAAGATCCAACTTGACCAACTTGGCATGTTTGTGGTTCTTTATTTTCACACTAAATGTGAAACTGACGTGTCCAGACCAAATCCAGTACCAAATTAACGTCACAAGATGCTCATTTTAAAGCGTTATTATTTTTTTGTTTTTATATTATTAATATAATATTATTACTCTATTTCAGAGGTGGGTAAAGTACTCAAACATTGTATTCAAGAGTAACACAATCTCAACATGTTTCTAGTAAATTATACTCAAGTCAGTGTAAAAAAAAAAGTCTACTCAAGTTCTGAGTAACTGAACAAAACCATTTAAAATTAAAAAATTGCACAATTAGACAGACTAAAATATAAACTTAAGTGGCTATTTTGGTATTTTAAAGATGAAAAAAACACAAATCATTAGTAAAAAAATAATCAATTTCTTTCAAAATAAAACTTTAACAGCAGGTGTGAGTCAGTCTGGTGAATTTTTTCATTAAAACATGTTTGTTTTTCATTCAGTGGGTAGAAATCCAGAAATTTAACTCAAGTGAGAGCAGAAATACTTAACAAAATTACTCAAGTAAAAGCAAAAAATACAGCGTAGTAAAAATACTCCTAAAAGTTACTCAAGTGAATCTAATTGAGTAAATGTAATTAGTTACTAACCAACTTCACTCTATTCTAGTAATATGACTTCACTCTAGTATTATTTCAACATTATTCTGATTTTCGTGATTTATTTAGTTTGTTTTTGAGTGTTTGTTTTTCCTCCTTACACTTAGTTTAACTTCCTCATTATTATTTTTGTTGCAACCCAAAGTGGGCTACTGCCAGACCGGTGCCAGAAGGGACAGCCTGTCAGCCTGACCTCGGATTGACCTTTGGTGGATTGAACTGAGGAAACCTGAGCAAAGGTTTTGCTGCAACTTAGTGGAACAAAAAGGCAATTAGACGGTTTTACTCCATCTTGTGCTCCATCAATTTATATTTGTAGAGCTGAAATGTCTGATTGTAGCTGTAGTTTGGTCCTGGATTGTGAAGCATTTTAGTTCCCAAATTTCTCAATCTTAGAACAGCAAATATCTTCTTCAGACTTCAGAGAGTCTGAAACTCCAGATAAATTTGAGGTTTTATTAGATGATAGCATTTTAGAAGTTAATTTCCTAGTTATAATATTGTAGTCGTTAGCAGTAGTAGAAGTGTCTAACCAACTGATCAGGCCCAAAATCTGGGTGTAGTGATGGACTCAGACCTGAACCTTCAGAGTCACATAAAGACGGTTACAAAGTCGGCCTTCCATCACCTGAAGAACATTTCCAGGATTAGAGGACTAATATTTCAGCAAGATCTAAAGAAACTTATTGATTACTGCGACACAGGTCACAGGTCTGCCTAACATATTAATCTGATCCAAAACGCTGCTGCTGGTGTTCTGACTAAAACCAAGAAGTTGGAGCACATCACTCCAGTCCTTACACTCAGAACGAACCATAAAATACCGTTGGTTTGTAAATCACTTAACAGTTTAGCACCACAATACATTAAAGATCTGCTGTTGTCATAGCAACCTTCCCGACCTCTCAAGTCTTCTGGTTCTGCTGTGCATCCCCAGAACCAGAACCAAACATGGAGAAGCAGCATTCAGCTTCTATGCACCACAAATCTGGAACAAACTTCCAGAAAACTGCAAAGCAACCGAAACACTGAGGCTAAAACCCCCTCCTATTTAGAGTTGATTTAATACCATAATAAATTGAACATTAATCAACATATTTGATGTGTGTTGATGATTTTGATGATGGGACTTGACAATATGTAATGTCTGTTGCTTGTTTAATTGGTTACTGTGTGATGTTTTTATGGTTTAAAGCACTTTGAACTGCCTTGTTGCTGAAATGTGCAAATAAACTTCATTAATTCATTCATCACTGTTACTAATGTGTAAAAAACTGGTTTAAAATAAATAAACAAAGGACGCTCAGCCTGACAGGGGACAAGTAAAGCCTGGCAGCCCGCCAGGCTTATAACACACTGGGAGGAACACCTTGTAAAATGATATATTTCAGCATTTGTTTGGTATGAAAACTGCATGACTATTTATAACTAAACTACTTATTGAAATGTTTCTCTCTGTTTTCTTTTGACCCAAATAAAAATGGGCTGACCTCATCTGCGCCAGCCTTCTGGTGATGGCCACGCCCACGTTGGACAGAGCAGCAGATGTCACCTGGCCGGCTTGAGACAGGCCGTCTCGTGTCCTCACGTATCTGCACACAATAAATTAAATCAGTCAGAGAGATAAAACAAAGCTCTGTGGGTTTCCGAATGTTTAACAGCAGCAACCAGTAAACACAGAAGGCAAACACAGTAAACAGACAAAAATGTGTTAATGCGGTAAAAGTACCACATGAACATTTTAACTTTAGTAAAGCCACATACTTTGTTTTAGAAATACGAAAAGTATTGAATGCAGAAGTACTTGTTGAATGTATTCCCATAATAAAGTGGTCAAGAATATCATCAAGTGTGACAGTATCTATTATTTTCTGCAATACATCAATGCTGCAGCTAATGCATGTTTCTGTTGTTTACAATCTGACAGTTTTCACTTGATTCTGTGCCTCAGAAATGCAGAGTTAAATGCCGTTAAGCAGAATAAGAGGAAGACCTGTTCCTCTGAACATTTTTATTTAAAACAAAGTAAAACCAATATGTTATTGTAACTGCAGTAAAAACAGTTAAGTAAAAGTTGTCTGATTGTTTTCACTGACATTTCAACTCCCGTTTGCCATCAACTCCACAGTTAGAAAATATTCTATATTCATCCTTAATGGGTCAGTAATGACTAATATTTTAATTTCCTGGCACCATTTGCAAAACTTGGACCCATTTTTTGAAGCAGTTAAATCGATTAAGTCATTAATTACTTTAAATCAAATAACGCAATGTGACGTGAATGAAACTCCACATATCTCCGTGAACAAATGACAAAAATATAGTGGAGTTGAGTACAGATAATTAATGTAAAATGAAGTGGAGTAAAAGTCAAAAGTAACTCAATTAAATCTACTTAAAACTGTAGAAAGTAACATTTATAATGTATATTTTTGACATACTTGTTGAAACTGTTGTGTCTCATAAAATACTGACATTCCTCTTCCTTCCCCCAATGCCATCTAGACACAACCAATCAGAGCCAGGAGGCGGGTCTTAGCGCTGTCAATCATGTCTGTGTACGCGCCGTTTGCAGCAGAGGCTGTTCCCAATGCTAAGGTCAGTTAGCATAGCCACTGGTGTCTGTGGGTAAACAGTTTTCCTGCAACGGTAAGTAGCTTCTCCACCATTAGCACATTTAGCAGCGTGTTCACAAGCTTGGTTGACAACACTGAGACCCTCCTACTGGCTCTGATTGGTGAGAAAGTGGAGGAGCTTGATTGTTCCACAGATTATTTGCCTCATACCGTCATAACCTGGTGATAGTTTTAACTAATATGTAAAAAACATTTTCTATAAAAGTTACATACTCCAGCTTAGTAAAGCATAGATATATTAAAATGTTAAGTAAAGTAACAAAGTACTTGTACTCCGCTACATCCCACCACTAGATACAAAAGCAACTCGTAAACAACAATAAGCTTCATGTGCGTCAGCTGTCCATCTGGCTGCAGCAGATCCTTCCTCCTCTGTTTAATACAAACACTTGAGGCTCGTCATGGTGTGACTTTGTAAAGCCGCTGCCTCTTCTGCTAAGTCAGGCTGTGGGGCTATTATCAGGGCACCAATCCTATTTGACCCGCAAAATCCCATCAGACGGTTCTTAGAAGTGATCCCTCTTGAGGAAACATGCACAGAAATAAACGCCGAAGAGATCCAGTTGTTTTAAAAAGCGAATATATTTCTGGGGATGATTAAATCGTGATTCTATGGACTCACACGCTGGAGTTGCTGATGTCCTCCAGAGTGGCAGAGGCTGTGAGGTATCTGAAACGACAGGACATGCAGAGGTCGGCAGATTAGTGTGCTGACTTAAGAGGGCAGCCCTGATCATTGCCAGGTTGCCTCTTCTGGTTATGTAACCATAGCTGCCTTTCCATCGTCCACAAAATTGCACAATCTGACATTTTGATAATAATTTTGCCCAATGGAAACGCGGCAACGCTGAGTTTTTGGTAAGTTTTGGTGCTAGAATGAGGTGGTTTTTGAGCCGTATCAAAATTGGTTTATTTCGTAAAACTGAAATTTTGCATCATGAAACACATGAACAACAACCGGATGACAGTACAAGCACCAACCATGAAGAAGAACAACAGGAAGGGATTGGAGGATGATTGAGCTGCATGGTTTTTAACATGTTATTTTTAACATGTGTCTGATTTTAATTGTGAAACTATGTTTTTCCAACAACATTTTGCGTACGTTTGTAATGGAAATTCAGCTTGTGTCAGGATAAAACAATGCATAATAAAACTGGCTCTATGGTACAGACTAAAAACTTCCCTGAAAGTTAATGCAAGTCTTTTGATTCTGTGTTTGTGAAAGGGCGGGTGAACGTACGGAGCCGAGGTCTGGACTTCCTGCCAACCTTTGGAGAGATTCTGCTTCACGTTACCGAGCGGACTCATCCCCAGCTGCCTCCTGATGTCTGCCGCATACTTCTCCTTCGCCAAAAGGACTTGCCTCAACGTCTGAATCTCATCCTCCGTCTATGCAGGAGGAAAGAACAATAAATTCAGGGGGGAACTTTTATTTTTCTTTCCTTGCTTGCCTCTGAATTGAGTTGCATTACCTTTGTAAGCTCAAAACGCAGCGTGTCCCAGTCGTCCTCCCTTAGATTTGTGTGTGAACATCCATTGCCTGTAATTCTTGTGGAGAAGTTCAGCGATGAAGACGTCCCGTTAAAAACTTAAGAGACAGAGGAAATATCAAATTAGACCGATGTGAATGGCAAATCAGGAAGGAAAAGTGAAGAATATAGATTAAGATTTAATTGTAATCAGGTCAAAATTACAATGTTTTTAAGAATGAATATATCTTAAACAAATGTTCAAGAGGGGTTTGAGATGATAAAAAAAGTTACTGACCTATCAGGGGATAGATTCATGATTAGTTAAAGTAATAGTCAGTAAAAGACAGTCAAATCAGTTAAGTATTTCTAATAATTTTATTTTCTTAAATAACTACCGTAGATGCATTTCTGCATGGAAAAATTAAGCTTTTGCTACATATCAAAGACTAATTCAAAAAAATTTTCCGTTTAAACAAATTAATATAAAAACTATATTATAGCATCGTTCTTCCTAAAGTTTCAGCTGTTTGTCTTGAATTTAAATGATATTTCTATCCTAAAGACACCTAAACTACTTTCTTTAACGAAGAATTTGACTACGATTTTGACTCGCAGTTGTAATTCTAGCAGTAACTACAGATTTGTAGGAACGTTGCATGTTATTATTCACCGTAGTGTCGTTACACAGGAGCTGCTGTCCTCGGTGCTGATCGCTTCCTGCTCACCAGCTAACAGGCTAGCCGGCTAACGGCTAACCTGTTGCGTGCAATGCTAACGTCAGCATAAAGTCACCAAAACTAGCAAACGGCTAAACAAAAAAAAAAAAAAAAAAACCTCGTCATTAACCCTCTAAAACCAACCGAAAGCAGACATGTGATAAAAATGCAGTACCGTATGATCAATGCGAGTTGGTCTTACCTTGTCGGCTCATCGCTGCTTTGTTCACTTGGAAGTGTTTTAATAAGCTAACCGCTGCCAAATGTCTCCATCCAGTTAGCGGAGCTCAGAGGACAGCAGCTGATCACTCTGCCTATTATTGGGTTCACTCTCTCACACTCCGTAATCTCAGTAATTGACAACGGCAGGATATAAAGAGATCACCATAAACTCATGCCAGCTTCAGGCATCTCTGTTTGAGTTCTACAATTCGTCCCTACGCATAAGTAATGTGAACACACTGGCATCGTTTAAATCTATTTAAAATGTAAATGGTTTTCTATGGAGGAGGATTAGGACCGCCGGAAAAAATAATCTGACTTCAAAGGCAGAATTATGAGTTTAAAGTCAGAATTCTGACTTCAAAGTCAGAATTCTGATATTCTGACTTTAAAGTCAAAAAGTCAGAATTATGACTTTAAAGTCAGAATTCTGAGTTTAAATCTCAGAATTCTGACTTTAATATCAGAATTCTGACTTTAATCTCAGAGTTCTGCAAAATTCCGACATTCTGACTTTAAAGTCAGAGTCAGAATTCTGAGATTAAAGTCAAAATTCCGACTTTCTGACTTTAAAGTCAGAGTCAGAATTCTGACTTTAAACTCAGAATTCTGACTTTAATATCAGAATTTTGACTTTAAAGTCAGAATTCTGACATTCTGACTTTAAACTCAGAATTCTGACTTTAATCTTAGAATTCTGACTTTAAAGTCAGAAAGTCTGACTTAGTCTGACTTTAAAGTCTGACTTTAAAGTCAGAATTCTGAGTTTAAATCTCAGAATTCTGACTTAATATCAGAATTCTGACTTTAATCTCAGAGTTCTGAGATTAAAGTCAAAATTCCGACTTTCTGACTTTAAAGTCAGAGTCAGAATTCTGAGATTCTGACTTTAAAGTCAGAATTCTGAGTTTAAATCTCAGAATTCTGACTTTAATCTCAGAATTCTGACTATAATCTCAGAGATTAAAGTCAGATTTCTGAGATTTAAAGTCAGAATTCTGAATTCTGAGATTAAAGTCAGAATTTTTTTTTTTTTTTTTTTTGGTGGCCCTAATCCTCTTCCGTAGTTATCAAATAGATATTTAATTATAAAAAACCACTACATTTGGCTATTTATCTTTTATTTCACTTTATGTTTGGGGGGCATATTTGGCATATATTTGTCAGTAGTGATACAGTCTTTACTTGTCTTTAATTTTTCTGGAAAACTGCAGAAAATAAACTGCTCAAAGCTGAACTAAAACGAAACAGGACTGAAAATATTTTTGTTTACAACATCTCTCTTGTTTGTTTTTGTTGTTCCTTTATGATTATGAAAACACTGCCTTGTGTATTAAAGTTATTTATGCACAAATGCCTCAGTGAAAACACAAAAAAATGATTATTTCACAGCAAACATGATGTCATCAAATGGACTTTAGACGACACTGGCTCTAGAAAAAGCAATCCAATAACTTAAAATATACTCGTATTTAATTTAACCCCAAATATATCAAAGCCCAGATTAATTCAATTATTGAAAGTGGGTGGAAAGAAATCTGTGATTTCATCATGTTTGGGATTTTTGCAGCATTCCCTTTTCCTGAGCAAGATTGTGCCAACATGGCAACAAACAACCCAGCTCAGCAGGCGTTGCTGTTCAAAGGATTAAAACCAGCACACTTATTCACCATTTTCTTTTACTGCTTATTAGACACAATTCATTTCATCAGAAAAATCAAAATAGCCTCTTAGTAAAGACATTTAAGCTGATATTTAAATGTAGCTTATTTTTTATTTGCGTCTGCTCATTATTTTTTTTTACTTTTCTCACAGTTTTGTCATTTACTTGAATTTTATTTCACTATGCTGTTTTATTCCTTTTAGTTTCAGCCCCTTGGTCATTAATAATAAATGTAGCTCAGTTTTATAAACTCATTCTAAGGATGATAAGTGAGACAAAAACCATCTACCACTTAAATTTGTTGCAAGACATTTGCTGGTTAGCGCAGAGAATCTTCATTGACTAAACACAAATCACAATTGGATTTACAAATAAAATTACTTGAATCTGACTATTTAACATCACTGTGTAAACATATTTGTCTCCATCTGGTGGTAAAAATTACATCCACATAACGAGCAGCTTCTGTAAAAAGCTGCACTGAACCGTCATATAATTATAACTCCAAGGATGATAGAAACTTGCTTTACGCTGTGCGTATTCTACTTGTTGTCGTTAATATATATAAATAATAATGATAAAATATTGTTAAAGTATCACATAAAAGGAAGTTTAGTACAATAATTGCTTAGATGGTAAAAAAAAAAGGACAAAACTTTACATTAACACCGACCCATTTGTTTTCCCCTTCGATGTTTTTTACTGTATTTTATGAGACTATTAATAGATTCAGGTGGATAATCACTTTATTTCCGGTCAACTATTAAAATCTTGGCTTTTTAAAAATAAAAATAGATGAAGACATGAGTCAAAATGTTGAGGAACATTTATTCAACAACAGCAAATCAGATCAATGATCCACTTGTTTTCTTCCAGACACACAGTTACCATGCTACAACATAAATGTTTATACTTTATATGGGCTGAGTGTATGTACAGGCAGCTCCAACCATTAAACCATCCCTTACTGGGTTTAATGGTTACATTACAACACCATACCATTTAAAATGACTGGAAATCCTCCTTTAAAACGTAACGGAATATGAAATAAATAAAAATTTCAAAAATGCATCATATAACCATTTCACTATAGTTACACTATATACTATTTTTTTGGAGTCATTTCCTGATCCATTATAGTTTTTTTGTTTTTTTTTTCGACACAGTGCATTCAGCTGAAAACATTTACAGTAGCATTTTTCAGTATCTCAATGAAAAAGCCATGACAGGAACATCTATGTTGCATCGAGGGGCTACAGGAAACATCATACGAGGGCCACAGAGGTCAACATCCATACCATTAAGAGCAGAGGGGTGGGCTACGGGGGCTCACCAATTGTAAACCATTTAAACACATCAGTTGTAGTCATGAAGCTGCAAAAGTAGCAAAGATTAATATGTGGTAAAATATGCGGTACGAGGAAAACGTTTCTTTTTTCCTCAGAGATGCATTTCGCAGATTCAGAAAGTCACCAATGAAGAACGATCACGGCATCGGACAAAATATCAGGCTCATCAGATTTAAACTCAATAATATCACCCGGGAAGAGAGGGACGCGTAACGTTTGGTGCAAAGAGCAACGAGAAAATCATGTGAAGCCATCAGCCAGCGTGGATGAAGCGCAGCTGGATGAACTGGAGCTGCTGGGATTAAACCAGCAGAATAAGATTAAGCTAAATTAACCAGGATGAGGTGCAGCTTAATGCATTAAAATAAAGATATTTTATGGAATTAAAATATCTTAAATCATTGTTTCTACATTAAAATAATACAACGGAATAATATTGCATTATCTCAATGCAATATTTTAAAAAATGCATTAAAATTAATTTCAAATATTTATTTTAAATAGATTATTTTATTCAAAACAAAATAATTTTCATTTATTTTATTTTAATTATTTTATATAAAATAAAATAAATTCTTTCAGCTTGAATGAGATCAAGCTTGACAAAACTGAAATATTGTTGAATAATAACAATAAAATAAGCTAAAAATAAAATAAACAATGGTTTATAGTTACACTATAACGTAAAATAAAATACAAATATAAAAATAATTTGGATGAAATGAAGCTTGATCAAACTTAAGTTAGTATTGTGCAATAAAACTCAAATAAAATGAAATAAAATAAAATCTACTAGATGGGATTCATTTTTAATAAACAGAATGTGCTTAATAGCGCAAAAAATAGATATGAAATAAAATCAGTTTGATTTATGTTCCGTATAACAAAGTTAAGCTCCTTGGCTTTATGCAATAAATCAAAACTTTGAATGAGATGAATCCTAAGTTAACCTTAATGTTGTACAATGAAAAAAATAAAACCAGGCTGAATTAGATGAAGCTTGGCAAAGCTGAGCTTATTATTGCACAAAAAATAAAAAATAAAATAAAATCAGCTTGGATTATGCATGGCTTAACAAAGTTAAGCTCCTTGGCTTTATGCAATAAAAATTAAACCAGCTTGGATGAAGTGAAACTAACTAAACTTGAGCTCCTTAAGAAAAAGTTGTTTTGTGTGAGATTCCTCCTAACTGTTGCATCCAGAGTTCATGTCAATGTTAAGCTGCTGATATGAAAATATGAGATTTACAATGCAACATGAATCAAATCCATTATAGGAGTTTGCTTTAAAGTAGTCACAACTCCTGCTGCTGCGGTGAGGCGCTGAAAGCAAACCTTTCCCTGTTGCATGTAGAGGAATGTGAAGCTGATGCTAAATAATGATCGAAGCCTAGATTGAACCCCGGCTGGTATCTATGAACGCCTATCCACCAATAAACCACTTGGATCCAAACCACTCAGGAAGGAACACAGAAGAGACAAACAGAAAACAGCGTCGGAAAAAGACTCTTTTTGTGCTGGAAACAAAATCGATCTCAAATTAGAAGTGAAAAGTGCAAACGTGGGGACAAACCAGTCCTCTAACGTTTAATGATGGCACAGACTGCCTGAGCCTTCATGCATGTTTCCAACCGTCCCTGATGAGCCGCGGCTCTCCGCTCCTTCAGCAGAAAATATCTCGTAAACTTTACCTCCTTCTCCTCCTCCTGGTGAGCTGTGCTCATTTTTAACATCACTGCACATATGTTATGAGTCTTGCTAATAAGTAAAACTGTTGCCAAGGCATAAAGAAATTGTAGGGACAATGTTTTCGACACAGTGCATGCTACACCATGATGCAAACGATGGGAAACGGGGGCGCGCGGGGGGGGAAACTGTGTGGTTAAAGTGTAGAAGAAGAACCCAAAGGGAAACAGTTTGGTTGTTTCTCTTTCCTTCTTGCATGTGGGGAAAGGATGATGAGGGAAGGAGGGGAGTGGATGTGACTTCATCAGTTCATTTGAAAAGCCATGCTGACAAGTCCACTCTCCTCTGCATGGCTCTTCTGACGTGGAAGGATGGGTTTGCCTTTTTCTTTCATCTCACGGAGGTGGAGCAGGGAAGCAGGCAGGATCCCGTTCGGGGACTGACGGGAGCGGAGGGGTTAGTTGAAGCCGGTGTCGGTGTGGTAGGAGTAGTGCCCATCTGATGTTAGCTGAGTCGTCTCTGTTGCCGACGGCTGCAGCACTATGGGCTCCCCAGCAGCCTCTGTTTGAGAAACAGAAACTTCATTTCAATACACCGCTCCCACAAGTCTGAACCGGAAGGGATCCACGCCATCTTGGTAGGCAAACACAGCGCAAAGCATAGAGGAGCCTTCGAGTGGCTTCGAGACCAACAACATGAAAATATATTAACGCTCTTGACCAATGAGCAAGAGAAATATATGTTAACAAAATGGCTGCTGTCAGGATCGATCCGTTCAAGACAGAGAGTGGAAACATGTCCCACCATAAGTGCGTTCACACTGCAGCCTGAAGTGACTCAATTAATACTAAATAATAATAATACATTTTATTTAAAAGGCACCTTTCTGGCACTCAAGGACACTGTACAAGAAGCACAAAGAGAAAAAAACAACCAAAGTATCTATAAAATCATACAAAAACAGAAAACCAAATATGACAATAAAACAAAACTATATATCTTTATAAAATGTCTATAAAATCTATATAAAATGAAACATATTAACAATGGTCAATGTGAAAGGCAGATCTGAAAAGGTGAGTTTTGAGTTCTGTTTTAAAAATCGAGAATGACTTTATTATTTTTAAATGAGAAGGTAATGAGTTCCAGAGTTGAGGAGCAGAGTAGCTAAAAGCTCGTCTCCCCATGGTGGTAAGACTGCAAAGGGAACGGTCAAATAGATAAAAGAAGATGATCTGAGTGAACGGGAGGGAATAGAAATATGAATAAGATTGGAAAGATATGGTGAGGAAAGATTATGAGTGGCCTTGAAAGTATTCCGATTATTCCGATTTTTTGGCAATTCCGGTTTTTGTGCCAGTTCACACTGCCAGTAAATGGACCTGTATGTGTTCTGCAGTGTGAACGGGCAAACGACCTGAAAGTGTCCCGCATGCGCAGTAGAGGGCGCTATAGCGTCAGCGTTCTCAGTGATCTGCCAACCGCCATAAAAAGAAGAAGAAGAGCTCAGAGTTTAAGGAAATAAACATGGAGGTTAACGGTGGAGCTTAGATTATATATTTGAAGTTGTTATCCGGCCTGAGCAACATATTAACAACTTAATCCTCATTATAGTCTATCATGGTTGTTGTTTTTCTTCCCACTTGTGCATTTCAGGACGCAGAATAGTGAGATTTGTTGAGAATCAGTGACGTTCAGTTCGGATTAATGAGACCTGGACATTATGGTGGCATTTGAATCGGATACGTATCGGATATGGGTCACATTCGAAAAGAATCTGACCTGAGCTGTTCACACTGCCATGAAAAGATCAGATACATTATGTCAAAAAAATCGGAATTGAGTCACTTCAGGCTGCCGTGTGAACGCAGCCCATGTGGACGAGCTGCCTCCGATCTCTAACTGTGATACGGTTCACTACTTAGCGAACATAGAGCACTACACCATGGAGGAGCTTCGCGACCTAAAATCTATGGACGCATACAATCAGTGTTTAAAAGGATTAGTAAACGACGTACAAACTCTTCCTGTAAATAACAAGGTTCTGGTTCTGACACAGCAGGTCTGCAGTAACACACATAGGCTACATGTCCATCTTAGCTCGCAGATAAAAGTTACATTAGCTAAGCTAATTTTTCTTGTTCGGCAGTAAATATCACAAAGATTTAAGGTGGGCAGAGTACTCAAAAATTGTAATTGAGTAATAGCTTATTTATAAGTTATACAGGAACGAGGCGAGAGCTAGCTCCTAAGTTTGTGGCTTGCTTATTGTTGTCATAGCAACTCCATGGCAACTGTCATGACAGCTAGCTACGCTTCCTACCAAGATGGCTGTTAGCTACAACACTGACGTCACATGAGAACTTTGCATAACTTAAATTGAAACGAGGTGAGAGTTAGTTCTGAGGTTGTCATAGCAACTCCATAGCAACGGGCAACTAAGATGGCTGTTAGTTACAAAGTTCATGGAAATGTGATGCAACATGAGAACTACGTATACCTGGCTGCTCCAATGCCAACAGAGCATTTAAAGGTCTACAGGCTACACAAAACATGTTCAATATATTTTGTGCACAAAATCATTCTTAGATAATTATCATTTAGTTTGAGCTTCTTTCAGAATAAGTTGTTTTAAAACCTAAAATGGCTGCAAACACTATTATACAACCGTACATCTTAGAAAAACACTAGTGGAGCCTACTGCACAACCAACAAGAATGCAGAAAGTGATTTCTGGATGGCAAGTCAACAACAAAACACTTGTCAATTCCAGCAGCCATTGTGTAGCTCATAACTCAAGCAAAAGCAAATGTTCTCAAAAGCACCTGTTAAGTCTTTTATATTAGAGATCACTGAACGGCTTAGCACCACATGTTTGGTTCTGCATCCCCAGGACCAAACATGGAGAAGCAGCATTCAGCTTCTATGCACCACAAATCTGGAACAAACTTGCAGAAAACTGCAAAACATCCGAAACACAGAGTTCCTTCAAATCAAGGCTAAAACCCCACCTGTTTAGAGTTGCTTTTCAGAGATATTAAATGGAATATTGACCAATATATTAATGTGTATTGATGATTTTAACGATGGCGCTTGACAAAATGTAATGTTTGTTATTGATTTTCACAACTGTTGTTGACTATACAATATGTTTATGATCATTTTTATGTTTTCACCATGTAAAGCACCTCGAACTGCTCTGTTGCTGAAATACGCAAATAAACTTGATTGGTTGATTACTTACAAAGCAACAAAAGAGTGGCACCCTAACATCAACTCTCATAAAAACTGAACAGACGTCAGTTTTCAAAAAGAAGCTGACAAGCTTTTTAGGAGCAACACACCTATATCTGAAATGGTTAATTATTGTACATTTTATAAATGTATCAACATTTTGTACGAACTGTGGCTCATTTTGTGAATGAATGAGTTTTTATTGCTATTTATTCTAACTCTGTGATCTGTCATACATTTTAGTGATTTATATTGTATGATGTAATGCTTCTAATGTGCCGGGGTTCCCTTTCGGTTGCTAAGTTACAGGGCTGGGCTAGGCCGGGGTTGCTAGGTAACAGGGCAGTGCCCCTGGAATGTGACTCAACAATCAGGAGGCTTTTTAAACAGCTTCTTCTCCTGACACCAAAAAAAAAAAAAACACTAACTTATTGCCAAAAAATGTTGTTTTTGAGCATTTGGGTTGTTTCTGGAAGCAGTAATGACTCAAATGGAAATATAAAAAGTGAAATTTAACCGTTAAATGTTGGTTATTCGGACCTCACCTCTCTCGTCAGACTGTAGCTGAGCCTCCAGGTCCTCGGGGGACACGTAGAAGTCCTGCTCCTGTCCCTCCCGAGGCCGAGGTTTACATCGGCCACAGCAGCAGTTACAGCAGCAGCACAGGCAGCAGCAGAAGTAGCATCCAGTGGCCAGGCCACAGAACACAAACAGAGCCTGCAGACAGACACGTCCAACAGCATAAAACCTGGAGATACATCTGAAAAAACAGACTATCAAAAAGTTTCTTTACGTCAATAATTCACTTTTGAAATTGTTCAAAAAATGAACAATTTATATTTTAAGTGATTTCAAACACAGAGTGAAACTTACCAAGTGTTAATATTAATTTTGAAGATTATAATTTAAAGTAAAGAACTACCAAATGTGTTTGAGTTTCACTGGGGTTGCTAGGTAACGTGCTTGAGCTTCGCTGGGGTTGCTAGGTAACGTGCTTGAGCTTCTTTGGGGTTGCTAGGTAACGGGCTGTGCTGTGCTTTGTTGGGGTGAATAGGTGAAGGTCAGAGCCTGCTGATTTGTGACGCTACATTCGGAAAGCTTTTGAAATGGCTCAGTTTCCAAACACCCAAAAACATTAACTTACAGCCAGAAAAACATCTGGCTGTATTTCTAAGCTCATGGGCTGCTATCAGAGGCAGTTGAGACCCAAATAGAAGTGTAAAAATGTGAATCCTTTCTTCATTTTTCCCACACGTTTTCTTTCCACTAAGCTTTTCTTTGAATTAGCGGAGACAGCACTCCGTAAGCAGTTAGCTTCTTTAGCAATGACCTTTTCTCACGAACCCTAAGTGGCAGTTTGATAGACAATTGTCAAATATAACTTTCTGAGAGAATGAATTTTGGGGTTTTATTAGCCATGATTGACCTATAATCATCAAAATTAACAGATAAAAACCAATGAGATACGTCACTCTATTTCTTGCTTGTGTTTCACATTTTGAGTTAAATTTCTAAAGGCATAAATGTATTAAAATGCCCTTTACATGATTAAAAAACAAAGTTTCTTTGCCACATCTTACCTTTGCCCACCAGCTTGAAAGGACAAAGTAAGTGTTAACATTCTCCTCTCCAAACTGCTCGCCACATACAGTCCCAGAGAGCCGTATTTATCGTAAATATTACGCTTCGTGGGGTCATTCAGGATGGCATGGGCGTTGTTTATCTCTTTGAATTTTTCTGCTGCCTCCGGATTGTCTGGGTTCTTGTCAGGGTGGAACTTCAGCGCCAGTTTCCTGTTGCAGACGGCAGGTTAAAAATGGCCGAACGGCCGCAGAGGGGACTGAATCAGTCTGATTGTAAATCACAGCGGTGAGCCTCACCTGTAGGACCTCTTGATGTCGTCCGATGTGGCCACCTTGTCGACCCCCAGGACGTGGTAGAGAGACTCCCCGGCGGTGGACAGAGAGCGCTGCCTCTGCTGCTCAGCCATGATGCCCCACAGGCTGCACAGAGTGACAGCAACGGAGGAAAGCACTGCTACTAAACTCATTCCAACAGTTAATCAAATACTTGGTTTGTGAAGATTTAAGTTTTTTTCTTTACAAAAAATTCTTTGGGTTTTCATAGTTCACGATGAGTCAGCTCTACAACTGAATATTAGGGCCAGGCTGTGATGTTTTTTAAACTGAGAGAAAAAAGTCATAATACTGCCAGCATAAAGTTGGGAATAAAATGGTAATTTTTTGAGAACTCCATCACAGGAAAATGCTAATTAAAACGAGGAATGCTCAGCATCTTGTGAAGTAATACTTTACTCTTTTAACACATGTGCATGAAATTATTGTTCATGGCATGACTTTGAAATTATTGTGAAAATAACTGAGTCTGTTCAGAAGAGAAATCTACACAACCTGAGCTGGTCATGTCAGATCCTGATTAAGCTTTTTCACATTAAAACAACATTTTTTCTCATAATTTTCAGACATATTTTCAAGTAAATTTGTGTCTTTTTCTGCTAATATTCTGGCTTTATTCTCGTGACTAAACAAAAATGTTCATAGCCTGGCCCACATAATTCACTGTACAACTCACTGAAGAGATGACTGAAACAAAAGCCACTTTTTGACAATATTTTCCTGTAATTTCTTTTGGAGAAAAGTACAACGGCGTATTAGGGCCATGCAGGAAAATGAAAACCCTAATTATGTGATGAAAGTCCTAAAATTACAAAAATGAAATCATATTACGAGAATAAAGTCCTTAAATTACAAGAGAAAATTTATAATGTTACGAGAATAAAGTTGTACGAGTATGCAGTCAAAATAATATGAGACTATAGTATGCCTTTATTTACATAATACTATGACTTTGTTCTTGTACGAATTAATTCTCACATTTTCTTTTTTCTTTTCTCTTTTTTAATCCTCTGATGTAGAAAAGAGAGCAAGCAAAAAAGAAAAATCTGGTAAAATTTGAAACCTGACATGGTACGAAAAATATCTGAGATTTTATTTTTAAATCCTGTTGCTCAGTCATAAAATACAATTTAAAGAATTTCTTTTAAAATCTTCACTGCTTTTTATTTTTTAAATCATGACAATCATACAGAGGCATTTTAGGCTGAGGGCATCAAGGAACAGCTAGTTCTATAAACACAAAGTCCCAACATGCATTTTTTTTTACAGAGAAATCAAATCTGTGCAGGTCCAAATGAGGAACTAATTTCTTTCACCTGCATTTATCTGGTTTTCCTTTGGATAATTCACTGTCTAGCTGATTACTGACAGCATTGCAGCTTGGCAGGTTCACTGCTTTTAGTAAATTACAAGCTGACATCCCTGCAGGCTGAACAGCTACAGCACAGCGGGATAGATAAAAAAATGATTCTACACAGAATAAATTTTATTTACTTAATCATTCTCAAGAATCAGGCTGCGTCCAAATGGGTGTCAGCTCGACACAAATGAAGAGCCACTGCTCTGTATTTGAAGCCCTTCCTGTTTTATCGGTACATTTTCACGGAAATCTAATTCCTCTAAGATCCATCCCTTTCAAATATTCCCCCTCTACGAATCTCATCCATCCCCGAACGTAAATTGTCTTTATGAAGGATTAGAAATTACGAGTTCAATCCCGGGAGCGTAATCTCTGATCGAGCATCATCAGCTGCACTGCCTCAGCGCGCAGCATCCATGTTGGTTCGCTTCCTGCATGGGGCCTGCTCTGCATCCTCAGGCAGGGATGGATCGTCGTTTTTTGTTCAAGGGCAAGAGGCAGCGTCAAAGGAGGGAAAGAAAGGAAGAGCAAACACAGAGTAGCAGAGGGAATCCTCACCTTTCAGTCGGCTCTGTTGCTCAATAGGAATACCGATCCGGACGGGTTCTGATGTGAGGCGGTGCAGCGTGACTATGGCCGCATCTCGCACGTACCCGGACCCTCTCTGGCTCTCACTATGCGCCCATGGACAGCCGCTGCAGCTCGCTGGCTCCGCCCCCTGGCACCCCGCGGAGGACCCGACGTGCGCGTGCACTGACGAAATGATGACGTAAAAGCGCGCGGTGAGGAAAACTGTTATATATTATATTATATTATATTATATTATATTATATTATATTATATTATATTATATTATATTATATTATATTATATTATATTATATTATATTATATTATATTATATTATATTATATTATATTATATTATATTATATTATATTATATTATAGGCTGCACAGTGGCGCAGTTGGTAGAGCTGTTGCCTTGCAGCAAGAAGGCTCTGGGTTCGATTCCCGGCCCCATGGAGCTTGCATGCTCTCCCTGTGCATGTGCGGGTTCTCCCCAGGTACCCCGGCTTCCCCCCACAGTCCAAAAAAAAAAAAACATGACTGTTAGGTTAATTGGTCTCTCCAAATTGTCCCTAGGTGTGCATGGTTGTTTGTCCTGTGTGTCTCTGTGTTGCATTGCGACAGACTGGCGACCTGTCCAGAGTGAACCCCGCCTCTCGCCCAGAACGCCAGCTGGAGATAGGCACCAGCAACCCTCCCGACCCCATCAAGGGACAAGGGTGTCAAGAAAATGGATGGATGGATATATTATATTATCAGAGTTGGGTAGTATCTAGTACAGGATTCACAATAATAATAATTTAATAAAATCCTGGTTCAAGTTTTTGCTTGTATTTCTTCTTCAGAAAATCAAAACAATGGTCCACTAGCTCTAATAATAATAATAATAATAATAACAGTGGCGCAGTTGGTAGAGCTGTTGCCTTGCAGCAAGAAGGTTCTGGGTTCGATTCCCGGCCCCGGCCTTTCTGCATGGAGTTTGCATGTTCTCCCTGTGCATGCATGGGTTTTCTCCTGGTACTCCGGTTTCCTCCCACAGTCCAAAAACATGACTGTCAGGTTAATTGGTCTGTCTAAATTGGCCCTAGGTGTGAGTGAGTGTGTGTTTGCATGGTTGTGTGTCTTTGTGTTGCCCTGCGACAGACTGGTGTCCTGTCCAGGGTGATCCTGCCTCTCACCCAGAACGTCAGCTGGAGATCTGCACCAGCACCTCCCAACCCCATTAAGGGACAAGGGTGTAAGAAAATGGATGGATAATAATAATAATAACTTTAATTTGTACGCACTTTTCATTAAAAAAAATCTCAAAGTGCTACACAGTGCAACTAAAATCGTAGATAAAATCAACATCATAAAAATCATGTGGAGGCAGAATAGGCTCGCTTAAATTAAAAAGTTTTTAAGCCTGTTTTGAAGTCAACCAGTGTTGCGGAGCTCTTAAATAATCCGGGAGAGAGTTCCAGAGACGGGGGGCAGCCACAGCAAATGCCCGATCTCCCATGGACCTTAATCTGGATCGAGGAAGTTGCAGTCTTGTGATCGTGGAGATCTGGTGGATGAATGTGGAATGTGGACAATCTGAGTTGGAATTAGGGTTGGAAGGAGAGTTGGAATTACCCTTCTTCTGAACTTAATTCCAGCCATCCTCCCCACCAATCAATCTCAGGAGACAGAATTAGAGTTCAATCTCCTGGGTTGAACTTTCAACCCTAATTCAAATTCTCCTCCTGACCCTCATTTCTCCTTCCTCTTTCCAGATCCTTTCAAACCCCAATTCCACACCTCCATTCAGCCAGCCCCGGCTCCAGAACAGTTGAACAGGGTGGGCATTGACTTTTTCGGGGGGTCATGGGGGCTGATGTAAAACACCAGCATTTCTTAGTGCTCATGTTGCGTTTAAAGGCGGCTAGGAAAAATATGTTACAACGTGGATCAAGTCCAGGTCCTAGCTAACAATGAATTAAGCAGCTGTAAAGACTGAAAAAGTGCAGGAGCCAGGATGCATTGATACGGGAGGTGCGAGAGCCTCTACTGTATCAAATCGAGATAGGAATAATAAAAATAACAGAAATAGCTTCCAGTCCAGGGGGAGAAGGGCATGGACCTTACCACAGGGGCCGCGTTTCATTGGCTAATGCCCATTTCACATCACAGCGCAGCTACCAGTGCCTGATCGTCTCACAAACACAAGCTACAGTAGTAAACACATGCAGATGTATATTGTGGACTAGCAGACCGGCAGAATGTTTTAGCGTCAGGACTCGAAAAAAAAAGGTTCTCCACTGTCAGTGGGGAATCTGCACAGGCGATGTCAGGTATCCTGATCGAATTTGTGGAATTAAAATTCACAGATTTCCAAAATCTGAAACGGAATGCCTTGCTTGGATCAAAGCTTGTCCGCATTTGCAGCTCAACCGTCATAGAATCAATAAGAACAAAGGATTGTTTGCTGGTGTAAGTATTATTGCTTTGCTTTCTTTGTGTTTAGTGAATGGAAAAAAGAAAGTCAGTAATAAACACATCCATTATGAGAACCTTTTAGCCAAGTACAGCATAATGGCAGCACCGATACAACTTCTACACCTTGAAGCCTGTCTGTTACAGCCTTACGTTAGCTGAACAGATCAATATGCAATGTGTACCGTATCTGACATACATTAAAGATTTTATTTTACCTGAAAAGGCTTTTTACTAAACTGTAATCATGTTAGCCACGTTAATCGTGTTAGCCACCGAGTACCAGTATATCAGGCCTAGGCACATTCGAACCCTCAAAACCATAAATGCCCGACTTACCCAGCCTTACAAGAACAATAGGCGTCAGTGATCTTGTTGACAGCTATATTTATGCTGAGGGTGTGAGGATCTGCTATTCAGTAGCTTTTTGCTGTGATGCGCACAATCTTGGAGGCATCGCGTGGCTAAAACACCTTGATGTCCTCCAAAAAAGATGTCATGAACTTGTTGGTTCCTCTGTCCATTGTCGTGGCTGAAATTTTGTGAATATCCGGCAGAAATGTTAACCTAATCGACTCAGAAATACTCTGCAGAGAGTCAGTGGGAACGAAAAATTCCATTTTTACTCATAGAAGCTAAGCAACGTGAGGCTTTGTTTGTGAGACATGTAGTCACGTGGGACTTTCGAGGGGCGTTTCTGGGCGGAGCTTGGTAAGGTCCATTGGTTGGCATGGCCCCCCAAAGCCCACCCATGCCACTGGGCCTGCTTCCAGCCCTCCTTCCAATCCTATTCAATCCTCCTTCCGAGCCTCCTTTCTAATCTAATCAGCTCCCCTACCAAGCTCGGCTAATATGAGTTACATCTAATTTCCCTTTTTGAAAGTTGAATTTTGAATTGAATACATTAGTATACATTCATTTATAAGTGTATAAAATTGTGCAATTTTTTTTATATACATATGAAAACACTACTTGTAGTACTACGATACACGCCTTTTACTCAGTGACTACAAAAGCTGCGTAAAACGTTCTTATGAGATGAACCTCGCAGTTCCTCAGCAACCGTGACGTCACAGCCATAACCAATCGGAGGCTTCGCTGCTCTCTCACACACCTATCGCGAGATTATCAAATTAGCCTCGTCAGTGAGGTAGCGGTCGGAGCTTTATTCTGTACAGGCGCCGGTCTGTTTTTTTATTCTTCTAGAAGCATCAAGACGACTCCACTTGGTTGATTTATTAATTGTTTTTTCTCCCTGCGGTGAACGGAAACTCGGAGGACCTTGAGTTTGACGGTAAATTGTGAAAACGCGCACCGGATGCTAACTAGCTGCGGCTAATGCCGTGGAGGAAGCGGGTTTGTTTTGATCGCCCCGGTTTGTTTTTGACGGCGCTTGCAGGTGTTTAATCATGATTCGAGTCGCGTAGATACTGTTTTATCTGCCTGCAGCGTTTCAGACTGTGATGTTTGATTCGTCTGTCTGTGTTTATTTTCTAATTAATTAGTTGTTGATGCGCAGCGGTTCCTGCAGATCCATGGGTTGACCAAGCTGTGTCAGTCTTGCTCATGTTTCGCCTCTTCTTCAGGTTCCCAATGATGAGTTATGCTGAAAAGCCAGAGGACATAACAAAAGAGGAGTGGATGGACAAATTAAACAATGTTCACATTCAGAGGGCGGACATGAATCGGCTCATCATGAATTACTTGGTGACAGGTGAGGCATTTCTCTAGAAAACTGTAACCTGATTTTAAAACCCATCTATTTTACTTGGCCTTCAACACCAGCGGGATCTAGTTTTAAACTGTGAGTTTTTAATTTTTTTATTATGTTGTGTTTTAATGTACAGCACTTTGTGTCAGCTGTGGTTGTTAAAAAGTGCTTTATAAATAAAGTTGGTTTGGTTTGAATATTTACCTTATCGAAGTGCATCTAAAAAAATATGAATATGATCCAAAGTTTATTTATTTTAGTAATTCACTTAAAAAATTGTAACTTTAACACGCAAAAGGTCGTCCTCACTGTGCCTGGTTGTAAACTGTTGTATTTAGAAGTTGGGCTGGACAATAAATCAATAACAATATATAGCTGTGGAAATCATTTAAGAGCCCACTGCACTGAACGACTTTGAAAACCTCCTGGTTTTTCCACCAGATATCGATCTCTGAACTCTTCCTGAGTTAAAACATTAGTGTTATTGTTTCTAAATGAATATCAAATTGGGTTTTTTTGCATTATTTGAGGTCTGAAAGCTCTGCATCTTTTTTGTTATTTTGACTGTTTCTCATTTTCTGCAAATAAAAACTAAATTTTCCATGTCAACTAGGGCTACACTTTACACTGAGAACATATTCTAATATCCATGTGTGCAATGTTCATATTGCAAAGGACTGTTTGGAGTGCAATAATGTTTTTTTATCATATTTCAGACTATGCACTTGCATTTTGCCTGCTTGTACAGTAATATTTTGTCAGTTGGCCTGGGTGTAGTGACAGCAGATGCTCATTGTGGGCACAAAGGACATTGCCCAAAATGCTAAAGGTCACAAGTTGATGAGAAAGAAAGGAAATAAGAGAAATGGCAAATATCACCCCTGACATCATCAGTGCAATATTTACTATTGTTATCGTCATCACAAGATTGTCTATTGTCCTTGATGTTCAGATGTTCATATCTGTTAATTTGGAGGATATTAGTTACTCACTTCTGGCTCTGGAGCAGCCTATCACAAAGAAAGTGACAGTTTTGCCCTTTGTCCACGTTGTGTCTACCATTGAATGTCCCCCAAATCCAAAATGTGTTTTTTGTTTTTTATGCAAGATTGTAATCTTTTTAGAAAAAGAATATTGGTTTTATCAACTTTAAGCTATAATCATAAAAATCGGCAAAAATAAGCAAATCGATTGAAGTATGCCATGTTGTGTGTGTAGAATCTGGCTATTACAAATTTTGATATTTCAAGTGTTGATCTAAAAGACATAAACTTTCACGTGATATTTTAGGTTAATGGAGTGTATTATTTATTAACTTATTTGCATCTGTCCTTCTGTGTATGTCTGAAGAGGGCTTCAAAGAGGCAGCGGAAAAGTTTCGGATGGAGTCAGGAATTGAGCCCAGTGTGGATTTGGACTCCTTGGATGAAAGAATTAAGATTAGAGAGATGATCCTGAAGGGGCAGATCCAAGAAGCTATCGCACTCATCAACAGCCTACACCCCGAGTTACTGGACACAAACCGATACTTGTATTTCCATCTGCAGGTACGGTTGCACCCGACCACTTACACTCATCAGATGATGTAAACATAATATGTAGCTCTGGTATTTCCCAAAGTTAGTGATGATGTTTTATTTTGGGGAAAAGACATTATAAAATATGAGAAAGCAACGTAATATTACTTGCACATTAACTTTACATCTTTTATAATCTTTCTTGCAGCAGCAACATTTGATTGAGCTGATCAGGCTAAGAGAGACCGAGTCCGCCCTGGAGTTTGCTCAGACGCAGCTCGCAGAACAAGGGGAAGAGAGCCGAGAGTGTCTGACCGAGATGGAGCGAACGCTCGCCCTTCTGGCCTTCGACAACCCCGAGGAGTCGCCCTTCGGAGACCTGCTCAACATGATGCAGCGGCAAAAGGTCGTCCTCACTGTGCCTGGTTGTAAACTGTTGTATTTAGAAGTTGGGCTGGACAATAAATCAATAACAATATATAGCTATGGAAAACATTTAAGAGCCCACTGCACTGAACGACTTTGAAAACCTCCTGGTTTTTCCACCAAATATCGATCTCTGAACTCTTCCTAACTTAAAACATTAGTGTTATTGTTTCTAAATGATATCAACTTGTTTTCTTTGCGTTATTTTGGGTCTGAAAACTGCATCTTTTTAGTTATTTTGACTGTTTCTCATTTTCTGCAAATAAAAACAAAATTTTTCTTGGAATTTCACAGATATGTTGTCAGTAGTTCATAGAATAAAATAACAAAGTTCATTTTACTCAAACATAGACCTATAAAGAGTGAAATCAGAGAAACTGATCTTTTTAAGTGGTGTCTTAATTTTTCCCAGAGCTGCATATCACAATAGACATGATCAATGTCAATAGATGATACATCTGATCAAATATCCAATATAGAGGGGCAGGAAATCATTTTCCTTCCACTTCAGAATTCTACACTGTTTTTTGTCTACTATATATACATATAAAAAAATAAAATAAACAGAAGTCTATGGTTTTAACATGATGAAATGTAAAAAAAATTCTAAAAAGTCGGCAACATTTTTTGCTGGAATTTGCCAAATTTCCATGATTTCGATTTTTGTTTTCTTTTGGATTTGTGCAGTAATAATTTATTATTTATAATGTAGTGAGCACAAGGAAAATGAAAACTGAATTTAGCAAAAAGACGAACTAAGGTTTTCTGTTTTGTCATGCAGGTGTGGAGCGAGGTGAACCAAGCCGTGCTGGACTATGAAAACAGGGAGTCGACCCCTAAACTGGCTAAACTCCTGAAGTTACTGCTGTGGGCTCAAAACGAGTTGGACCAGAAGAAGGTTAAATATCCTAAAATGACGGACCTCAGCACCGGCGCCATTGAGGACCCCAAGTGAACGTGAAAAAACAGTCGTCACCTACACGTCTACTTAATTTATGATCCATCAGCGACTGCGTTACAACCGGGTAACATGTATGTTAAAACATATGTACAGTTTTGTTTTTTCCACGTCATTTACACTCATCGTGGAAATGGTAGTTGCTGTATTTGCAAAATAACACAAATGATTCAGTTTAAATACAGTTTCTGGATTTTACAAAATTCAAGTGGCTGTTTTGTATATTTTGTCTATCGAAACCCTTTGCTGTTGAATTTCCAGAACAGGCGTCATTTTGCAGGGTTGATTGTGTGAATGGACGTGTTCAGCTCGAGCAGGTGGCTGGTTTTAAGAATCCATTAACAAAATGTGAATATTTTTCAAAAATGAGCAGATAGCAACACTTTATTATATTATAGATTTAATTGATGCTACATTTTATGGTATTATTTATCTCGGTGTATGACAGTTTGCTATAAATCGGCTACGCACTTTTCAAACCGTAAAATTAAATGTACATTTGCAGTAAATTGTTCTGTAAATTAATTATTTCTCATGTTCAGAGACGGGTTGAAACCAGAGAGGGTTTGTTTTAGCGGAGTTGAGTCTCCTTGGCCTTTTCTGAGTGCTGCTGTGCTCCCAACATACTCCCTGAGATTAAACTTGGTTTTATATTTCAGGGTGTTGGTTTTGGAAATCCCAGTGACTGACGGAGGATTTATACGCTGCAGCAGAGAAAGGGCTGCTTTGATAAATCTTTATAGCTAAAAAGTCTGTTCAATCAAGATCTTCTTCAGACTAAAACTGTTTACTGTCTTGGACTCTTATTTGGTAATTTATTCTGCAAAGTTAAATCTTAACATGTGATTTTATGAGTGCATTTTTTTTCTGTTAGGATTTTTCACTTTTTCTGCATGTCTGTGTTTACTTTTTTCGGTGAAGAAAAAGGTACTTGTGCTTGTTTATTTTATTAGATTTTATATTAAAGAAAATATCTTGCCACTGGTTGTCTGTCCATTTCTTTTATGGTCAAAAAAGAATATTGTTAGGCGGGTTGTGAATCTCCACACATTTTTACTGTCTTTCTTACAGTTGTGGCCAGTTGCATACTTTTTTTTTCCCAGGGTGAAATTAATGCCCAGCAAATTTAATTTATGAAACTGTTTGGCACATGAATGTTATTGCTAAAATAAATATATATTTTTATACATGTGATATGGTTTTTGCCCAGGGTGTCAACATTGGGAGGCCACACAATCAAATAACTTAAAAAAAAGTCAGTTGTACATCTGAGTGTCCTAATTCATGTTTCCCAGTTTAACTACTGTAAGAAGGTATTGCTGTATCCTTAATTTAGTGTTAAAATTTTAATTTTTATTCTTCTAGATTAAACCCTTGATGATCGGACCTCAACCGGTTTATTCCATTTTGAAAGTAAACTTTTTAAAGTAGTTTGAGTTTTACTAAATATTTTTATTCAAAAAAGCTAATGGTTTTATGATGTTTTATCAATTGTATTTCAGTAAATATCAGATTTAGATCAGAATGGTTTTGTCTAATTTTCTCTTTGCAGAAAGGACATTTTAGTGACTAGGTGTTTTTATCGGGGAAATGCAGATGGACACTAGGTGGTGCTAGAACACTGGCCCCTTTTCCTCAGGATGAAAAAAGTGCCCTTTTGAAATATTTTTAATGGCATGTTGTGTCGCCCAAGGTAGCATTTTTGGATATAAGAGCTGATGTTTTTACATATTTTCCTAAATCTAACCTTCTTAAGCATAGTTAACCAATTTTAAACAGGGCAGTTGAACTAAGTAAATATATCTCGAGATTTTAAAAAAACACAAAATGAATTGACACCACATCACAAAAGTAAGAGAAATACATGAAAAGCAGACTCAAGATGATGTATTTGTTTATTAAAAGAGAAACAGCAAACCACTGAACAACTATTAGCTTTAAAAGAGGCACATATCAGAAAACCCTGTTAAAAAAACCATTCCAGGAGTTTAATGACAGCCTGCTTTAATGACAGCCTTGCTATGATCTGAAAGACGCTTCAGAGATTGTTTTGCAAAAGATAAAGCAGGTGATTTTTTTTATTTCTAGAAAGGCCAAGACCCAATTTACTTTTAATTTGTATACTATGCTGAAAGTTTGTGTTCTCCAGTTTAGAATGCAATCTAATGATCAGTAGAGCAGTCAAATTTTAAGTCAGATTTACACCAATGTTACACCAGTATAAAGTTTCTAGTGAAACTTTCAAATTAAGTGACAAAATTCTGGTAATGTGGAAACTCTGGTAACGACTGTAGAGCTGAGAAACTTGTTTCGCACATGTTTCAGTTCCTGGTATTCACCAAGAAGAAAAGGTTTATATTTAAATTGAAAATGTGTGAAAAACACTGACCAAGCTATCAGATTCTTAGAAAAATGTTGACCTACTAGCTTAAAGGCCCAATGAGCTAATAAAAATTAAGCTAAATATCAAGACAAAAAACAAGAGCTAAATGACTAGCATCATTGTCTTTTAAAAAGCAGAATATCAACGAGAAGTTAATTTATTTCAGTAACTGAATTAAAAAAGAAACATACTTAGCTTGATTACTCGATAAGTTAATGCAAATGACACAGCTAGCATACATAGGTGTGCCCCAAATCGGACACTGCAGCGTGAAATGACCCAATTCTGATCTTTTGGTAATTCCGGTTTTTGTGCCGGTTCACACTGCCAGTAAATGGACCTGTATGTGTTCTGCAGTGTGAACGGGCAAACGACCTGAAAGTGTCCCGCATGCGCAGTAGAGGGCGCAATAGCGTCAGCGTTCTCAGTGTTCTGCCAACCGCCATAGAAGAAGAAGAAGAAGAGCTCAGAGTTTGAGGAAGTAAACATGGAGGCTAACGGTGGAGCTTAGATTATATATTTGAAGTTGTTGTCCGGCCGGAGCAACATATTAACAACTTAATCCTCATATAGTCCGTCATGGTTGTTGTTTTTCTTCCCACTTGCTCGTATCAGGATGCAGAATATTGAGATTTGTTGAGAATCAGTGACGTTCAGTTCGGATTAATGAGACCTGGACGTTATGGTCGCATTTGAATCGGATACGTATCGGATATGGGTCACATTCTAAATAGAATCCGACCTGAGCTGTTCACACTGCCATGAAAAGATCGGATACAGGTCGCATTACGTCAAAAAATCGGAATTGGGTCACTTCAGGCTACAGTGTGAACGCAGCCTTAAGAGCTAACGGTTTATGAATCTGATCACATTTTGACTGCGGTTTCCATGGTGACCATAAACGGCGGTTCCCCACGTAGATTTTAAGGGACCCTGACTGTGTTTTCAGTGGGAGCCAAGATGGTTGACTTACGTAAGAGAAACAATACTTCATTATAATTTTACTCAAGTAAAAATAAAACCGTCATAAAACTAATCATAAAAGTAAAAGCACATGTTAAAGAACTATTATTAACTGGACTGGGATCTCAGCTGGGCAAAGATAGCAAGTGGATTTATTCACATTTTCCATGATGATGTTGTAATTCATTTATTTCGAACAGACGAAAAGTAGAAACAGATAAAAAAACAATAATACGAAGAAAATACCAACTGACATGCAATATTGTTCAAAAAGGAGCAGACAGAAGATTTTAAAAAATCTTATGATTTCCAGCTCCTCTCTTGTTTGCTCAAACAAAATTCACCTTTTCAAAAAAAAAATTATAGTATTATGAAATACTTTTGACACAGAAGTACACAATCATGCAAATGCTGCTGACTTAACTTGCAAAGCAGCCAGTATGTGACTTCCTGTCTCTAGCCACGTAAAAATGCTGCTTGCTTGTTTTCAAGAGTTAAGTGAAAGGAAACGATGTGGGGAAACTGAAGCCTTTATTCCCCCATTTAAAAAAAAAATTATTTTATTTTATTTTTAAAGAACATAATACAAAGGCAGAGGAGCATTATCATTCAATCATTAAATTCATTAAATGAAAATATATTCTCAAAGATGAGGCTCATTTGTCAGATTAAAAGTAGCAAAATGACTCATATGTCTTTTAGTAAAAATGTTATTTTACTTGTCAGATGTAATATTCTGATCTTAAATGTTGTCTGTCATTGGTTGTAAGTAGAACATCATCAAGTGGGTGAGCCAGAAACCCACAAGACAAGATCCACTATTCTGATATAAAGTTTAAAAGAAGAAGAAGAAGAAGAAGAACACACCTATGTCCTTTTAGTCAACATGCAAATGTGTCCCCCGGTGAAAGCAGCTCTTACACATACGGAAGAGGATTAGGGCCACTGAAAAAAAAAAAAAAACGTCCGATTTTTTTTTTTCTGGGTTGGTTAAAAAAAAAAAAAAAAAAAATTTGGGCCACCTTTTTTTTTTTTTAACCAACCAAGAAAAAAAAATCGGACGTTTCTTTTTTTTTTTTTTTTTTCAGTGGCCCTAATCCTCTTCCGTATACACATCTACCGTCAGGAATGGAAACCGGTTCCAGTTGCTGACAGACAACAAGTCGGGTTAGTTCGGCCTGTTGGTGACGGTGGATATGAGGAAGAGCCCAAGATCTTCACGGACCGCAGCAGACAGAAGATACCGGTGCTGGGTGAATGGCTGAAAACCACAGCGCGGGTCAAATTAGAGATTCAAAGGCTTCTCCTCTGGATCTTAACATTTATAGACCCGAAGAACCGGCGGGAGAGTTGGAGAACCAGAACCTGTGGTCCAGGTGAGACTGCAAACTTTGTTGAATCAGGTTTAATTAAAGTGAAGAGGTTTTTCTCTGCGGCGCGGCGCAGCACATTTATCTCACAAGCCTCTTACTGGCTGTGTAAGTTCAAGATCCTCCTAAAAATATTCAGATTGCCACGTATCTGAATATTTTTAGGAGGATCTTGAAGGTAACTTTAACATTATTTAATGTTATTTAATGTTTTCCCGTGAAGGAAGAAACTGATCAATTTTGACATTTTTAAGTAAAAACGCTTAATTGAAAATAACCAAGTATAAGGAAATCATTTGTGTCGAAGCGGCAACAAGCAAGAATGCGGCAATAACCCACTTCATGAAGGTTAAACTGAAAGTTTGCATCACGGAAACAACCAACTTTCAGCCGCAGACAGAGGAGGGAGTGAGAGTAAGAAAGTATTGGTAAAACAAAAAAAAAGAAAAAAGTTTGCGCTATCGTTTGAAAAGTTGCACAGTAAAAATGCTGGCATTCATTTCTCAAAGTCATATTTTTCACCATTTTATTCATACATTTATAAATGTCAGAGCTCTAAACTAAGTTAAGTAGTTTTGTAGCTAAATATTTAATTTCTAAATAAATGTTTAATTTGTTTTCAAGCTAAATATGCTAATTTAATTGGGAGCTAAATATTTAGCAGGGTTTACTCTATATTTTGTCTGAATTTAAGTTTACCTGCTAGTTTTACAAGTCATGCTTCCCTTGCCTTATTTTCCTGGTCAGTGAAAATTATGACGCATATTGGTTGGTTTTTATTTATTATTTATATATTCAGTCAGTTATCAAATAATAAACACTAGTTTAAATAGTTTGACTGAAAAGATTCAGGCAGAAGCCCCAGGGAGCCGTAAACCTTATTTTCCTCTAAACATTATTTGCATTATTTTTTATAATGAATCAGGTAATAAAATGTCATAGAAGAGTTACAAAACAGGATTTGTCTGTTCATATATGACTCGTTTTTGAACTATATTTATGTAAGGAAGTATGAGTGAATAGTACATTATATGCAATGTAGGGGTTAATTGTATAGGAGATAAAAATGAGTTCCAATCGATTTACTAATAACGTCCGATTAGAGATTCTTTCAGTGTTGTAGTTCGGCCGCCATCCGACAGAGGACGCCATTGGTCATTTAAAGCAGAGTCGTTGATGTAGAAACAAAAATAGCGGAAGGACAGACGGTCCTGAGTCAAGTGTGGGATGCAAAATGTACTTTATTCGGTTCTGTTATGAAATATAAACACTCAAAAAGCTCCATAAGTTTCACCTCAATAGCGCTCATTCAATTCAGCTGCTGTACGACAGAGCAGCATTAGCCTGGTATATGCGTTAGCGTATTATGTCATGACCGTTGATACAGGCGCGGAGCTATACGGGGGGCTGAGGGGGCCGCTGTCCCCCAAACCGGGCCGGATGGGGGCCCAGGTTTGGAGGTGCCAGGGAAGGAGGAATGGTTTCAAGTCGCTTAAATGTCTGATTGTAGATGGAGAAAGTGCCTTCGCCTGTTGATAAAGGTGTATTTAATGTTAAAGTTACCTTTCCCAATGGAATAGGCCCGGTGATAATTTGTTAGGGGCCCGGTAATTGGCCCCGCCCCGGCCCAACGCTGACTGGTTCCGCTAGTGCGTTGATATAAGGGTCGTAATAGGCCTGAGAGAAAACTCAGGTTCGTAAGGAAATGGCCGCTTGTCAAAAAGACCAACCAGCGTTAAATTAACTCCTTAATTGATTTGATGACGTCATTAAGCTGCAGTTGTTTGCAGATCCTTGGCTAGAAAATGGACGGCGATGCTGTTTCTGGGCACCTGCCTGCTGTACTGCTCTCGGATGACCACGCCGGTCTGTGCCGTCTCAATGGCCGCCGCTTTCCACTGGAGTAAAATCGACTCGGGCCTCGTCCTGGGCGGCTTCTTCTGGGGATACTGTTTCACCCAGATCCTGGGAGGACATGCCAGCGACAAGTAAGCGATTCATTCACAGAAACACGGATGGCTTCACTTCAACAATGTCCGCAGTCTGTTTATGTTGAAGTGAGGCTTGAAGTTTCAGGATTTCCCTCTGGTGTTATTTGCTGCCCTGCAGAGTGGGGGGAGAGCGCGTCCTGTTCATCTCTGCGGCCTCATGGGCTCTGATCACCGCTGGGACTCCGGTGCTGGCCCATTTGGGGCCCCACACCCTGGCTCTGATGACAGTGGCCAGAATCCTGATGGGTCTACTCCAGGGTTGGTATAGACAACGGTTTCTCTGAGCAAATAAGGACCAAAAGAAGCATGAAAGTTCACGTGTTTAGGTTTTATTCAGTGCAAAAGTCATTTTATGACATTAGGGCCATTGAATAGGGGAAAATAGAATGATAGGTTTCCACCAAAAAAATAAAATTTTGTCAGAAATGGTGGTTGCGAGGTGGTGAGGAGAGACGCAGAGACCCAGGTTGTGATAAAGACGATGAAGGATTTAATGATGAAGCTCAACAGCCCAGAACAGGCAGCACAGCAGAGAGTAGCAAACAGCTAATACGGGTAGCAACTGAAAAACTAGGACTGAAAAAGAGCTAAACCAACGCAGGACTTACGGTTCTACTGTAGGCCGGCAGACAAATGACAAGGACCCGACAAGAGACAAAGACAACAGGTGGACTTAAATACACACAGGGTAATCAAGGGAATGAGACACACCTGGGAACAATCAAGGGCTGACGGGACAACACAGAGACTCAGGGAAACAGAACTAAACAATCCCAAAATAACTAAACAGGAAAACACGGATCAAGACAAATTTTGAGCTTTGGGCATTTCTGAGGCTTTACTTCACTTTTCTGAGTTTGAAAAATCAAAAATATTCAACTATTGAAACTCAGAAAATCTCTAAAACAATAAAAAAAAAATTACTTTTGAGACTCAGAAATCATTGTTTTTTTCTAAACAATTTGAGATTAATCTAAAAAATGTAAGATTTTTTCTGGCTAATTTTTAACTTTTCAAAATGTGCATAATCTAAAAATTTCGGAGTCTTTTCAAACGAACAAAATTTCTTGCTTTTTTTAGAAAATTTCTTAGATTAATCTCAAAATTTAAAATTTTCTTTAGCTTTTCAAACTCAGAAATTTAATTTTTTTCTAAAACATTTATGAAATGAATCTAAACATTTTCAAGTTTTTTTCCCCAGCAAGTTATTATCTTTTCAAACAGAAAGAGGTTATTGTCAGAATTTCTGAGTTGTTTGGCATCATATTAGGGACATTCTCTCTACAATGGCCCTAATACACCGTCGTACTCTTGACATGATAAAACAAGCCTAATTACCATTTAGCAAAAATCAGATTTAGCATCTAAATGGGTGCAGCTGCTCAGGGCAAACTGTGATGGAGCACTGCAAAGTGAATAACATAAATGGAACCAGTACTTTTCAATCCATATTAAGACCTTATTTACTTAAAATAATCTCCAATGTCATGCTGAAACGTTACTTTTAAGTTAGTTTCATCTTATTTCTAGTGCACCAGAAACTGGACCAGAAATACTTGGTTTCCGTTCACGTCGTTCTCTGCAGGTGTGTTCTTCCCGTCTCTGGCCAGCCTGTGCTCCCAGCGCGTGGTGGAGGCTGAGCGGGGGTTCTTGATGAGCACCATGCACAGCGGCAGCCATCTTGGGTACGTTCTGCACACACGTTACATCTAAACATGCCTCCACTACTGATAAGCAACAGTGTCCCTTGTTTCTTTCAGGACGTTGTTGGCGGGTGGAATGGGGTCCGTGATGCTGGACCGGTACGGCTGGGAAAGCATGTTCTACTGTACTGGTCTGCTGGCTGGACTCTGGGCCGTCACAGTGAAGTATTACTTATTAAGAGGTAAATCTGGCTTCTGGACATCTTGAACATTTAAAATCACTTTATTGTTTTGTTATTGTTGCTGTTTATATGTTGGTTTATTATATTTTCTGAAATTTATCGGGGATATTTTACATATAAAGAGGATAAGATGAGGAGGTTTTCAGGAACAATAAATAAATACCTTATTACATTAATATGAATAAATTTGGTTGCCATGTTTAAAGTGTCAAGAGATAGAAATGAGAAAAGTAAATTATACCATAACACTAAAAAATGCTAAATTGCGTACATAATAAATAAAGGAACTTGAGGAAAAGTTCACATGCCTAACACTGCATATTTAAAATCTGTAAAAATAATTAACATAGCATGACTAAAAATAACTGAAATTAAAGCACTACAGAATAATTAGTAATGATAAAGTGTATAAAAACAAGAATAGATAGTAAAAATCCTAACTAAGTAGTATAAACAATCATTAACAACTAGATAACTGGAAAACAAATAGAGAACGAGTATAACATAAACAAATATGAAGAGATGAATAAATACTGCTACAACATTAATAGGAAAATGCAAAAATTACAGTAAAAATAAAAGGAACATCAAATAAAACAAAACAAATTAAAAATTAACCAAGAAAAATAACAGATACATTAATAAATGAGTAAAAAAAATGTATAAAAATATATAAAGTCACATGTTGAGTTTTATGTCATAGCATTTTATTCTGAATATTTTCCTAAAGGTCGTTTGAATTGTCAAATGTCTGTTTTGTTCGGTTTAAATCTGACATTTACTGTCGGTTCTCAGGCGACGTTGCAGTGAAGCAGATGGAAAAAAGGAGCAAAATTCAACCAAGTTTGTCCAGAAAACGTTGGTTGCACCTTTTCAGAAAGCCTCCAGTTTGGTACAGCTTCCAGAAAACCTTAAACGGTCGAATCGGTTTGAGTGTTTCCTCTTCACTCTGCGGGTCGTTTCTCTCTCAGGGCCATGGTCTTCGCTCACACGTGCATCTGCAGCACGTCCTACACGCTGCTCTCCTGGCTGCCGATGTTCTTCAAGGAATCGTTTCCTCACGCAACCGTAACTCCTCCACAACGTCACTGAAGACATCCGATGAATCTCTGCTCTTGATTAACTTCAGTATCTGTGTGTTTTGCAGCCCTGGGTGTATAATGTGGTTCCCTGGCTGATGGCGATTCCTTCAGCACTTGGTGGAGGATTTGTGTCGGATTTTCTCATCGCAAAAGGTACGAAAGCAAAATGTGTGGTGGATCCTAAAGTTGTCGGGTCTTTTGAGGAAATCAAATTTGCAGGTTTTTGTTTTGTTTTTCTGCAGGATACAGTGTTGCATCTGTGAGAAAAATAATGCAAGTAAGTGTAGAAATTACTGCAATGTTTTCTAAACTGAAACGTGTTTCTGATCTGTTAGTGGATGGGTTCGCATTCTGTTCCAGATTGAAATAAAAGATGGAGAACTCAAATTTAACCTTGTTTCATTTTACTTTATCATCAAACTTCTGACCTTTAAGTTGTTTTGTGTCTTTTTCCTCTGAATTACAGCTTTGGAAAAAATTAAGACCATTATCACTTTATCTAATTTTACTCTATATAGGTTAATGTTTGAGTAAAATAAACATTGTTCTTTTATTCTATGAACTACTGACAACATGTCTGTGAAACTCCAAGCAAAAATGTTGTATTTATTTGCAGAAAATGAGAAACGGTCAAAATAATGAAAAAGATGCAGTGATTTCAGATCTAATAATGCAAAGAAAACAAGTTGAAATTCAATTATAAACAACAATAATAATGTTTTAACTCTTAAATTAATATTTGCAGTAAAACCCAGGAGGTTTTTAGTCGAGTTCAGTGCAGTGGGCTCTTAGTTTTTCCAGAGCTGAATTTTAAAACCCATGAAGGAATTTGGACAAAGTTTGTAGATGTCAACAAAAGACTTCAGTAGCGTATTAATGCGATAAAGAATAAAAAAAAAACACTTAACAAATTTTCTTAATAAATGAAGTGGAAATCAAAACAAAATCTTTTTTGAGGTATAGATGAGAAACTATGACACAAAAATAAAATAAAATTTGAAGAGGAAATTTAAAGCATCAAACTTATCATGCTGGTATTGATCTAATATTTATTTTTTGTTTAACTTTTTTTGCTTTTAAGATAAAAATAGAAATTGTCTCTATATATGTTTTACCCAAAACTCCTCAAGTTGCAGTTTTTGCTTAACCTGGTTCAACGTCTGTAAATAAAATCTGCTAATGATGGTTAATCAAAAAAATAAAGAGGTCAGCGATGCGCCGTACTGATGCTTCGTTTGCTACAAATAATCAAATGTTCACTAAACGAATCATATGTTGTTGCATTTTGGACAATAAAAAAATATATTTACAAAAGGAATTAAATATTTTAATGTATTTCTGATGTTGTATAAAATAAGCTTAAGTGGTTAAATTAAAAATCTGGAGAATAATCTGTTTTTAAGCTGCTATGATAACTGTTGTGCCTCTGTGTGTCTGTGTGTCTGCAGTTTGGTGCCATGGGTCTCTCCAGCATGTTTATTCTGCCTCTGTCTGGATCCGTCTCCTTCACGTCTGCTGTCGTCTTCATTTCTGCTGCCGTCGGTTTCACCACCTTCACCGCAGGGTACGTCAAATCATCTGAAACTGGCACTTTTAAAATTAATATTAAGGAGTTTTTGACTTAAAACAACCTCATGTATCTTACTGAAAAGTTGCTTGTAAGTTAGTTTTGTCTTATGTCAAGTCCATTAAGACATTTTGACTAGAAACTGGACCAAAAATACTTTGTAAGATTTTGTTTTCTGCCGTTTTTATCAAGCTGAAATTATATAGGCGAGAAAGTTTATAGAAAGGAAAAGGAAGTGCAACTGAGGAGGTTTAATCAATGTTTGTCATTGTTTCATGTGTTTCAGTGGCGTGTCTGTGAATGTGCAAGATCTGACTCCGTCATGTGCTGGAGCGCTCTACGGTGAGGCTCCATTCTTCTCGTTTATTAGTTGGTTTCTTTAGGCAGATTGTTTCACAAATATCAAAGAGAGAAAATCAATCTTTACTTTTAAATTATGAAATATAATATTCTATCAGGGAATATGAAGGATATTGACTCAGAGTGCTTTAACAAAGATATGTGATAGGTATTTTTCCTCAAACCTACATTAAAAGGACCACAGACAACGTATATGAATTTTAATGTCCGAACTTCTGCAGAAGGAGAAGGCCGAGCGACCGTACTCCTCCGAGTAGATCACAGAGCTTCTGCCATCTCTCTGCTCGAGCAGGACTTTTATTTGGAATAACAAAAGTCAGAAAAGATAAACAATAAAGTCAGAAATGATAACAATGAAACAGGCGACAGGCTGGCTGGCATTATCTAACACACAGGTCATCTAGTTCTTTCAAACTATCTGTCTAGCTATCTTGGCTTATATTAACTTAGCATAGCTTAGCTTATATTAGCTTAGCTTATATTAATATAGCTTAATTTATCTTAGCTTAGCATCATAACTTAGTGTAGCTTAGCTTATATTTACTCAGCGTAGCTTAGCTTATATTAACTTAGCTTATTTTGTCTTAGTTTAACTTATATAACTTCTTATCTTTTCATAGCTTAATTTGACATTTGGAAGATAAATTGCCTTAATGAAAATGCAGCCATTTCCTAAAAACTCTAAAGGTTTGGTGGAAGGAAGAAGGTTTTTTTAATTGTATTGTAATTAGTGTGTTTTGTGAAAATAGAAATCCTTTCGTTGTGTCACATGATAAACATCTGGATGTTACTGCTGATGAAAAAACGACGATGAAGGAAGTGGTGGGAGAGATGATGGATGTTTTTTAATAAATTATTGCGTAAACAATCTTACTCAAGTGTGAATTTAGTTGCTTTTCTTGTTGAATGGAAACACTGCAATTGTAAAACGATTTTTTCGACTTTAGCAGAATATCAAAGTTTTGCATAAGTTGCTAATGGAAACGCAGCTTATAAATCTGTTACTGCGAATGTGGTTTTCTTCCAACTTCTCTTTTTAGTTAAAAAACTTTTGTTTCCCTGTTCATTTGAAACTAAATGAATAAAGTAAATAAAACCATTTACTGGACTTCTTCCCTCTGTGTGCCTCAGGGTTTATGAACATGATGGGAGCCTTAATGGGTGAGTATTCAGACCTGAAACCTTCCAGATGTTGGCTGTGAATGTGTGTTTCTGAGTTCTGCCCGCTGTGTGTCGAGCAGGTCTGGTTCTGGTGTCGTTCTCGGGTTACCTGATTGAGGTCACCTTGTCGTGGTCCGTCGTCTTCTCCATCGTCACGCTGGTAAACGCCACCGGCCTCGGCGTCTTCCTCGTCTTTGGAGACGCTCAACGCGTCGACCGGCAGGAGGACGGCCAGCTCATCGTGGTTTAACGTTATTTAACTTAGATTATTATATTTATTTTTATATTTTCATTTTGATAAGGCAGAGAACCATGTAGAAAAATACTAGTATTCATCAAAGCTCTGAATACTTTCTCTTGTAGAGAAAAACACCAATCAAGTCTGTAAAGATGCTGAAATGAAGAAACTCTGAATACAACACATTAAGCTGCTTTGTACAAATATTAAAAATATAATTTAAGAAAGTTGTGTTTTCATAAGAGAACATTTACTTTATTATTAAAGTTTTTTATTGTTTTAAACTTAAAGCACAAGCTGGAAAGTCTGAAAATATTTAATCCAGTTCATAAAGAACTTCATTAATCACAAAGAGAAATTAAATGTTGTAACTTGTATAAATCAAGTTTCTTCAAAGAGTTCCCATAGTTGTTGATGGCTGTGGGCAGGACTGATCTCCTGTAGCAGTCTGTGTTACTTTATGAAAGTTTATTTATTCAGCCTGGTGAGTTCAAGCTACACACTTTACAACAAACATTATCAATAGTGTAGAAATAATAAAACAGTAAAAACAGACGAGGGCACGAGATCAAATTGAATTTTTACGTTTTAGCTGAAATATGTACAAGTTTGAGAGAGTCTTTCCTAAAATACCTTTAAAAGTTCTTATTGGGCCTCTGTCTCTTTAAGAACTGCTGCTCTTTCTGAAACTCCGCCCTCAGGAAGTTGTCACATCATCTATAGTAACGTTTTTACCATCGCTGCACTGCGTCTAGCTGGTATAATGACCTCAGCACTGCAGTTCCACTAGGTGTTTGCTAATTGCTGCTGGTTAGTTTGAAGGAGCTGAGTGGGGGAGGAGCTTCATCTTGAAGGCGGAGCTAGGTACATTTTGCACAGCTGAATGGTTGCCATGGAGATTAAAGGATTTCTCAAATATGCATGAATGAATAAAAAAACACTCCAGGTATGTTTTTGATGAGGGAATAACTATAACCTGATAAAAATCTGGAAAAGTCTATTTAACATTATGCTGCTGGCCCTTTAAGAAGCATTCCCTGTTTTATCCCATACCAGAATTTAATTAAAAGCTAAATCAGTCAAAACTCCTATAATTGCTCTGTTCATGCTCTTAGCATGCTGGAGCGGCTTCTATGCTAGTTCTGTTTTGTGTTTGTTGTTTTGGTTTAGGAGCTGCATGTTCAGTTTTGTTCCTCTGGTATGGAATGCTGTGCAACTGGAACAATTTTTTTGCTTTTACTTTTAAACATGTGTAACCGTGGCAACAAGTGGTAGCAGCTGCTTAGCATATCAAAAGCTGAAATAAAACCAGAACTACGACTCCAAATTCCAGAACAGTGGGAAAGGATGGAGGCTTCATGGATGCAGAGAGGAGGAAGAAGTTTAAAAAAAGATTATATCCTCAACTTCAACATCTCTCTGTTCAACTTTCTACTCAAACGGCTAAAAAGATTTAAAGAAAGCAGCAAAAGCAAATGAGGATGATTAGCAGTGCTTACAACGACGACTTGTTGCTGTGAAATATCGTCTCTGCTGTCCATAAGTTGAGCTGTAAGCATGTTATGACAGTCAGCAGCGTCTTCAGTCAGAGGCCTCTTCAGATTTGTTGCGAGTCTGACTGCTGCTGGAGATCATTTTGGATGATTTTAATTTAATTTCAGATACACTTCAGCTTTTGCTGTTTATTTTTTTTGTATTTAGTATTTTTAAGTATTATACATAAAAAGCTTTTATTTTGAAATCCTCTTCCTGTTAATCATGACACTGACCCAGTGATCTCATCCAAACATGGACGCACCAACAAATAACCTGTAATCCTGTAATAACTTGACCGCATAACAGGATTAGTATTTTATCAATGAAACTCATTGTGTCTATGTGACACAATGAGTTAAATATTTTTGTTAGTTAATTTTGTTATTTTAAGTATCTTCAGACACACTTGACCTGTTTTGACGTTGTCGAAACAAGTCAGGTCAGGTAAACATGTCAGACATACCTGACATGTCTGAAGATATTTAAAATAACTAACAAAAAATATTTAAGGATTTATTTATTAACTCTCCACAAAACTTAACAATTAAATTTTCTGTAAACTCTTGTCTTCATTAAAATCTACTTTTGCGTCTGTGTTCATCTTTCCTCAGATGTTTTCACATTTAGTTGTTTGTGAACATTTTTCATTTATTTTTTTCCTTTTCCAAATTGTGCATTGAATCCTGGTTGTTACATATAATGACATGAGTTTTGTATATCATTGTAACTTATTAAAGTGATATTTATTTCATGAACCGCTGGGGTTTTGCAATACCTCATACGTTAACATCTATATGAATGATGAATAATAAAATGATCTTGGAATTTTCTACAAAAAACATAAAAATATCAGAATTTTCAGAAGTCAAAAATGTTCAACTTTTGATGCTCAGAAACCTGCACGTTTTTTAGAGAATTTCTACGATTAATTAAAAAATTTCTGAATTTTTCTAGCAAATGATCAACAACTGAAACTCAGCAAACGTCCAAAAGTCAGACATTTTAAACTGATGAAACTAAGGCATTTCCATGTCTTTTCTAGAGAAATTCTGAGATTAATTTAAAAATATTTGCAGTCATAGCAAATTTTCTACTTTTGAAACTCAGAAATTTTGATGTTTTTCTAGATTTTTTTTAGCTTAATCTCAAATTTTCTGTTTTTTTATTTTTTAATTAAATTTTCAATTTTAGAAACTCAGAACATTTCCAAAAGTTGAAACTCTTCAACTTTTTTCATGTTTTTCTCTACAAAATATCAGATTAATTTCAGCATTTCTGAGTTTTTGGTGTGAAATGTGCTCTTCCTTTTCCTTTTTCCATCTACAATAAGCCGTCACCGAATGGGCCAAATTTGTACTAGCATTTTTGAACTGCAGTTGAGGACCAGACAAAATGACTTCGAGGGCCACCAATGGCCCCCGGGCCACCCTTTAGGCTACATGTAACGTACTGTAGACATGAGGCGACTGGGCTGATGTTCCTTCTCTGGTATCATTGTTGGAGTTCTGGTCAGGTCTGGTTCCAGGACCCTGGTCAGCGCTGCATGGGTCGATGGTGTCTTTTTTTTAGTTTTTGTTTTCTGAGACGAACCGCTGGACGCACGTCATGACGTCACCGCTCCAGCTGTGCGGACAGGCCGGGTCGGTCGTTCATGTTGCGAAATGCCTAATAACAAAACCCGAATAGAGGATGATTGACTCATTATTATTTAATGGTCAAACTGGATCTCAACAAGCCGTTTATTTTCATTGATTACCGGAAAAACTGACTGGGAATCAACGGAGAGCTTCATCACACCGTCACACTGTCCGGCCTTTTTTCTTCTTCGTCTGTTGAGATACTCGGAACATGGACACCTACACCGGAGAGGCTCATCTGGTTCATGTTTTGAAACGAAGCGATGCCGTCATATATTTATGTATTTAAATGCAGCTTCCGCCGCAGATTGGACCGGTAACGGGCGGAACCGGACAGCAACGCGACGGAACGTTTCGGCATGAAACGATTCCACCTGCCGATGGGGACCGGATCGCCGCTCCTCGTGTTCACGGCGGACCTTGATTTATTGGCCATACAATTAAGGCACGCGGTGAATGCCAAGAGAGGGATCACGCGCTGCACGCGGCATCTGACCTGGACCCGAGCAGGTTCAAAACACCTGCTGGTTGTTTACCTGAAATCCAGCTATGCTGCTCTGGTTTTAACTGACAAACGCGTGAAAGACAGGAAACTAGTCGCTTCAGCTCATATATTAGCTCCTTCATTGCATGGATTTATTGAGATAGGGGTGTGCAAAGTGTGGCACCGGGGCCATTTGCGGCCCCGGGATTGATTTTAATTGGAACAAAAATATTTTTAAATTAAAATCTACTTACAAAAATGCTAGGCGTTACAACGTGATCACATCTACTTATTGATGTGTGCTTTAAATCAGTCGTCCGGGCCGCACAAAGAACAATTAGATATTTCCGTTTTATGTATTATCTGAGTCTGGAGGATCTCTTATTTTGAAAATCCTTTAACCGGATTCTCTCGGTTGCGTCTTGCGCGCCAAGCAGCAAAATGAGTAAGAAACAGATCAGATGGAAAGATTCTTTGGTCAGAGGAAAGACCCAGAGACAGGAGAATGGATTTACCCCCGTAGGCGATTCCCACATTCCAAGCCCGCTTTGCGGCAGCGAAGCTCCAAGCTGCCTCGCCACGTAGAGACCAAGCAGGCTGTGGATACAAGCAACACTTCGGGTGTCATCGTCTCCCATCACTCCCAGATGGGACCATCTCTTCGCAGAGAAACAGAAAATTAAGAAAATTTTCATGAAAGTAAAATGTTCGTTTGTGTGGCGCTTCTGTATCTCATTTTCAAGCAATGTGTAAACGTTACCATAGCGACCTGAGTCAGGGAGCGTTTGGGCAGTGATCGAGAGGAGATGAGTAGAGCTTGTGAGTCTTAAGTCTGGTTCACACGGCACGATTTGAGAATCACCGGCCGGTTCTCCAAACCTCTGTAGCCACAGAGCTGATAAAAGTACAACAGGTTGGATCAGTTCCTGTGTCCAGCCACACGGCAGGAGCAACACACACCACAGGAACTGATTCCCGTCAGGAGTTCTGGAGTCCCGTCCCGGTTCCAGAAGAAAATCCTGGAACCGGGTCATCAACAAACACGGATAGCATTGTAGAAGCAGTAGTGATAGTTTGTGGACTCGTTTTAAGTGAGCTATAGTGTGAGCATCAAGCCCTGACTGAACAAGAAGCCTTATGTTATAACTATAATATGTCAAGTTAATGAAAGCTGAAAAGTCACCGAGTTTATCAACTGCGGTACCAGTTTCGCCCCAGTTCCTCTCTCAGTATCTTTTCTGTTGATATTCCTTGTAGGAAATGCTGAATAAACATTCATGCTGTTTCAACGCTTTCTACCAACCTGTCAACAGGTGGCGTTCTCGATCCCAGACAGGGAAAACCCCACAGGCTGCCATAAAAAGCCCAAGACAATCCAACGTGTTGAATGTGTCTGATGTTAGGTCCCAGAGGTCCCGCTGCTCTACGACACACCCCACACACTGCAGGATGATCGGAACGTTCTTAGAAGTCGGAACGTTCTAAGATGGTCGTAAACGGAAAATCGGGGCCAATATTTTTTAAAGTTGTGCCATGTGAACTAACCTTTAGCCTTTAGCCTTTAGCAGAGGCCTGTCTGACCCCCGTCCCGGGCCGCAGTAAAGCTGCCAAACCTTCAGCGGTCCGCGGTGATATACAGGTTGGGGACTAACTTCTATATATTGGTACGCACAAAGTTAGACAACTGCATTTACTTGAGTAACTCTTTGGAGTAAAAACACGAACAAAAAACTTTTATTTGAGTAATTTTATTTTGAAGTATTTCTACTCAAAGCTTGTGGATTTTCTAATGAATGATGAACAAACAAGTTTTAACCAAAAATTCACCAGACAGACAGATTTTAAGATTCTTTTGTTAACTTATAAAGTTTTACATGGGTTAGCAACCCCCGCCCCCCTCTTATCTTCGGTACCTTTTAAATTTCAGGTCTGTGTCTAGAACCTTAATATCTAATAATCAGTTATTACTTACAGTTCCTCGGACTCGACTTAAGAGTAAAGGGGATCGAGCTTTTTCTGTTGCTGCTCCTGTTTTATGGATTAACTTACCTTTCCAGATTAGATCTGCCCACAGCCTGGATCATTTTAAATCGCTTCTTAAAACTCATTTTTACTCTTTGGCATTTAATTGATGTATTGTTTGTGCTCTGTTTTGTTATGTTGTTCTTGTACAGCACTTTGGTGTAGTTTCATACATGTTTTAAAGTGCTATATAAATTTGACATTGAGTTTTATATTGAAAAAATAATTTTGAAAATTTTTCTCTTTTGCCTGAATTATTTTTCTTGTAATTGTTGTATGAATTATTTTCAATTTGTTTGGTGTGATTATGTAATTTTTACAAACTACAATTTTACTCTTACCCAAGTCAATTTTTTTTACATCTGCTTTAAACTTGTTCATGTTGAAGTAGTGCTACTATTACTAGAGTACAATTTTTGGATATTTGTCCCTCTGAAATAAGAATATAAGCAGCTAATTTCTCCCTTAAAGGTTAGCAACTGGTACATCTAGTTAAGTTTGTTTAAATAACAAAATAAACATTTCCTTGGATATTACTGCAGATCTTTGCTTCCTCTATCCATCACTACTCCCAGCAGAAATCAGTTTACATTCATGATCCAGGTATTTCTACTCTTTTACACATTTAAAGTTACATTTTTGCAGGCACTGCTCATTTGTTTTTACTTTTATACATTGTAAAATGTATAAAATACATTGGAAATCTTCATAACTCAGTGCTGAAGCTGAGGTTCCCCACTTTGGGAAAATAAATATTTCTATTCTATTTTTAATTGCCTTCTCCACACAACTATGCAACAATGTGTAAATAATTTCAAATGACCCAATAAAACCAACACAACCAACATATAAGTATATCTTTAATAACGAACATGATCAAATCTAAGAATGTGATAGTGACCTCTGATACAATAGATATTTAATACAAGGGTGACGTAAAATTTTGCATAAATTTTCTATATTCCAATACCATTATACAGTATAACTCTGATTTCCCCTGCTTTCTGCCACTCTTGCATACACGCACAATACAGCAAGCAGTTTAAAAAAAAAAGAAAAAAGAAATAAAACAAAAAAATTCACAAACATTTACCACACAGGCTAGTCTCGGTTTCCATATACTTGACAATTAATCGGTCAATAATAATAATAATAATGATACAGCTTAACATTTTGAGGCGGTTTCTGTTCTGGTACATTAAAGCTTCTGAGAATGGAGTGGAAACTTATAATGCCAAGATTAAAGTGGTGTTAAGAGAAGGAAAACACCTGGCCAACATAAGCAGTATTAATTTCACTGAATTTGTAAATTGGATTGTAAGAGAATGGTTAATCTAAAGGAAAATCCTTTCCCTAAAAATGAACATTTTCCCCTCTTGCTATGCTGAAAACAAAATTAAGGCTTCATTATTCCCCAAACAATTATGCTAAGCCTTACTCCAGATCATTCTCTTAGTCATTTAAGATTTATGGTTTAATTTTCCACAGCCTTGCACATAAATATCTCTGCAAACAGAAACCTTCAGTTTTACACTAAAGTAAAAGTTTCCTACAATGAAAATGGGCATCAAGAAGGTATCCATTCCTTCTTCTTCTGATGTTGATGATGATATAAAACACAACTGGCCACACACAGATAGCAGACGTTTTGTCATTAAAGTGTTCTCCACTCATTTAGATTAACCAACACGAGCACTTGACATCTCTTCAACACACAAACCACAATGTGAACAGTCACTGAATATCAGCAGCATGTTGTCGGTCAGACGTGCAGATATTTTGTTTTCTGACTTAGCTGAGTAAACTTCCAAGGATAAAAAAAGTTAACTGATGTTATTAAAATAACTTTACATGGTGAAATTTTGTTTAATCCCTGCACGCGTTACAAAGTAACCCAGAGCAAAGTGGCTCAAAGGTTTGACACGGGCCAAAGTTGTTAATAAATAGAAAACAATTATATTTTTCTCTTTTTTTTTTCTGTAACGTCTGTTTTATTCTGATTTCATTGTGTCCACCCAAATGCAAGTGTCGATCTTTTCAGGGGTTAGCTTCTACAGTTCACTTCTGACGATCCTGGAAAAAATAAAACAACAACAGAATTCCTTTAATCAATCTTGCAAAGTTAAAATCTGTTAACATTTTTCAGAAATCAGACTTAAAATGCCATCTAGTATAGGTACACAATGTTATTAAAAAGCCATTACATGTGAAAATATTCACAGCATCAGGTGACAACTCATTATTTAATCAACTGATTATGAAAAGAATAACCTAACAACAATATAAAGCTACATTTGGTTTTAAACCCGCAACTTTTTGAATCCCTTGCTTAAAGGATAAAAATGGCAGCAGTTCCAGTGCTCAACCAGAGAGGGCGCTACAGGTAGATCGTTACATTAACACCAAAGAATCAGTTTAGTTTTCTACAGCAAACATTAAAGCCTTCTGGTAAATATTTGATCCTAAATGTATCGCAATCTGAATTGGGTGCTGGTCATTTCCCTACTTTAAAAGTTTTTTTTTTGTTTAAAAAAGAAAAAAAAAAAGATCCACCGCGGACGCTTCGTATCGGCCGCACGTCATTTAAGGCTACGTGCCTACGCTCACGTTTAAACTAATGCTGCGTTCAAGTTGAATTCGGAACTGGGAAATTCAGACTTCCCAATGGGAAAAATCAACTGGAACGCTCTCTAAACTCGGATTTCCCACAGGAAAACTGGGAGGAACTTCGACTACATCCAGTCACGACTTGTAAGGCGGACTTTGCGTGTCGATATGGCCGCTCCTCGCATCGACAGTGAAGTTTTTTAATGTTTTTTTTTAACCAAGAATGCGACTAAAATCAACTACACGGAGCGCCTGCAACTCTGAACTGGACAAGTTGAAAGTGGTGTTTATGAAAAGCGAACATTGATTGAGACAGTAACTAACAGCATTTATAGATTAAGCGTCTATAAATACTGTGAGTGTAGTTCTGAATGATTATTTTACCCAAATTCACAAAGTAATGGCTGATTTAAAAAAAAAAAAAAAGCGAAAATGTTTTTTCATTGCTAATCCAGGCCTTACACAGGATTTTGTGTTAAATTATTGGGTTTGTGTTATATTTACACAATGTCCTCATATTTTAATTGACTGTTGTTCTTCATAAATCTACCAGTCAGCTCCTGTGGAAAATGGTTCTTTCCACAAGCCAAGCAAGGAAACCTTTTTTATTTTTCCTTTTTCTGGCTTTGGAGTCAAATCTTAGGGAGTCCAAACATGTACAACTGGTGTTAGGAAAGCAATGATTTAGCACTCGAACAAGTTTATTAGGAGAAAAAAGCAAAACATTAACACAGCTCACTTATCCAAAGCTTAATTTTTTACTGAAACTCTATTTTCTTTAACTATTACCCAAAAACCAGCTAAGAGGAGCAAGATTAAAGTGAGTTTACCTGATCAACTCTGGATCGACTTTGTATCGAGACAGGCTCATAGCTCTGGTAAAAACAAGGACATAAAACCAGTGAGAAAATGTGGACAAAATGGTTTAAATTTTAAACTAAGAAAAACCCCCACCTAAACATGAATAAAAAAAATTTTCATTTTACCTTTTGTATCATTTTTATTTAACCCGTTAAACTTCCATTTCTTATGAGGACATAAATGATTTCACAATTTTTTCCATATTTAATAGAACTTTTTCCAGAGAACAAATACATGTTAGTAGGAAAATTATTTGATTATTTCATAGGGCTGTGCAATAATATCGATTTTGCGATTTATATTGATATTTTCTTTCCTAGAAAAAAAAAAAAAAAAAATCGATATTCATCCGCAAGTATCCTAACATCCAACTGTCACCTTGTTCACTCACTGCTTGATTTGCCGGGAGAGTGATCAGGTCACCAGGTTTAGAGTGATTCCTTCAGATGTTCAGGTTTAAAAGGTATCAAACTATTCAGAGCAGGAACTTGGTTCACTTTATTTACTTTACTAATGCATGTCAGCTACAGTTTGGACTGTTTCAATTAAAAGAAAAATGTTTTCTCACCACTTCTTTGATTCATTTTGTCCAGCTGTCGACTTTAAGTCTGTGTCCAACCAGAGCAATGCATTGTGTGGTTGGTGCTTTTAATCAGTTTTCAGTTAAATTAATTCAATCCAACTTTATAACAGTCAAAATGTCACCAAAATCACTCTGTCCCTCTAAAATCTTTCAGAAAATCGCAAAAGTGCATTGAATTGTATCGTCTGCTAAATATTGCAATATATATCATAGCGTGAGCGGAATATCGTGTATTGTATCGTGAGATTATTGCATCACTACAGCCCTATTATTTCAACAATCCATTCATCACAATTAATTCTATTAATTGTTTGAGCCATAACTGCACCGTGATAATAGTGCGTAGGCAAAAATGTATGTTTAACATAAATATTCCAAACAGTACATTTTTCATTCTATAGACATGTTACAACATGACATCCACAAGATCCCTCGGCGAAGATCACTACCATTGGTTTTAGCTGTCAAGTTGTCAACATGGCATGCTAAATCTTAAATGTATGCGTGAGATATTAGGGGGAAACGGATGCAGTGCTTCGCTACCAATTGTCAACACTACAACAATTAGGCATCACATTTCAGAGACAAGTCAGAAAAAGTTTTATTAAAAAAAATAAACAAGGGAAAAGAAGCAGATCAATTATGCTAGCTTGACTTTGACAACCTTAACATGTAGATGTGCTTCAGAATTCTGTGTGTTTTGGTTCAGTCACAAAAATACAAGAGAAGGCGATACACACCAAAGCTGACAGATCATCAGAAGAGTAGGTGCTTAAATTAGCTAATCAACAACCGTTGTGTTCAGACGTTCACCTATTACTAATCACAAATTAAACAAATCTGAAAACATTATAGTATAACTGACAGTGTCCCGTTTCTTGGTGTGGAAATCTGATATACTAGTGGAGCCGTCAGTCAGTTGCTATGGCAACGAGTCTGTGTGTAGCAGCCAGCACAGAGAGAGAGGGACAAGAAAAAGCATTCGAGTGGTTTTGAGTTATTCTGCAACAGTTTTTTTGCATTATTTTCACTTTGCTATGGCAAACTCTTGTTAATGGCATTATTCGACTGCAGCAGCGTGGCTATCGATGAAAGAAAAATATATATTTTTTTACCTCCAGCGTTAATTTAAACAATAAAATGCCACGTGCCTTTACATAGTTCCCAAAAATCTGAACCAGAAGTGATCTTACTGTGTGCAGTAGGCACAGCAGACCCAGGGCTTTGAGACCAACAAAATGAAAATATGTGGACATTCTTGACCAATGTGTTAGAGAAAGATACATGAACAAAATGGCTGCTGTCGGGATCAACCCATAAAGAGACAAGAGAATGGAAAATATGTCAGACTATGTGGACAAGTTGCCTCCAGTCTCATAAGACGTGGTTAACTACGTAGTGAAAGCAAAGACTGTTTACACCAAAGTGGAGGGTCGCTTGCAATCTATAGGTGAATAAAATAATTGTTTACAAACTCTTCATGTGAATTTCAAGCTTCTGATGACTGGCAGAGTAAGCACATGTAGTAACATACACACAGACTACATGTCCATCTTAGCACCATCAAAAGCTACGTTAGCTAAGCTAATTTTGCTAGTTCAGCAGTAAGTACAACAGCAAATACTCTATATCTTAGTATTACACAAAGATAAGTAGAGTTTTCAAAAACGGCAATCGAGTAACAGTAGTAATGTACTTATGCTGTTTATAAGTTAGATAGGAATGAGATGAGCTACTTCTACCGTATTTTCCGCACTATAAGGCGCACCTAAAAACCTTAAATTTCCTCAAAAGCTGACAGTGCACCTAATATATGGACCAATATTGAGCCACAACATGTCTAGCAACTACGGTAAGCAGCTACCGACTTCATTTTCCCCATAGAAGAAGCGCGTAGTGCATGCTGGGATAGTTGTCAAAAAACTGGTTTGACTGACCTATCTACTCATAGACGATGTCTATGTATCTACCTACCCACCTAATAATCAGGTCGTCTGCAGGTCATCTAGCCTCACGTTCTCCACCAACATGCTGTGCGCGAACGGAGACGGGTGACCATCGTCCGGCCCAGACGCCCCATTCCAGTCGCTCTCCAGGTTCTCCTCACGACCGGAATCTGACTGTTTTGTTGACATTCTTTATGTCAACAAAGTATCTTTAGACATTTATCCGGGGAGCTTCGGCTAGAGTTACCAAGGGACCAGCACCTAAACATTTAAAGCCGTGGGGGTCGGTGGAAGAGAGACAGAGGCTGCGGCGGCAGCGTGTCGGTTGGTCTGTGCTAACCAGAAAGCAGTTGGAAACAATATAACACCAAAACCGTGAGAGAAACAATGACTAGTGCAGATGCTATATATAGAACTCAGGACCAATTTTTATTATTAGACATCCATATTTGTAGTGAACGGAACAAATCATTTCCCGTTCAATACCAGACGGGAGGCAACATAACTGTGGTGTCTATTCTATGTGCCTTATAATGCGGTGCGCCTTATATATGGAAAAAAAGTTTTAAAATAGGCCGTTCATTGAAGGTGCGCCTTATAGTCCGGTGCGCCTTATAGTGCGGAAAATACGGTAATCTTGAGGCTTATTATTGTCATAGCAACTGTCAAGATGGCCGTCAATCACAGAGTTCACGGTGTGTGACAAGTCACATGAGAATTTGGGCTGGATCAGATAGTTACCTTTTTCACGACGTCCTCCTCCTCCTGCTTCTTCTCGTAGTGGGAGAAGTCATCAAAGATGGAGGTGGTGTGTTTGTACTGGGCGATGATCTTCAGCACCTGCTTTGCCTTCTCCAGAGGAACCTCCTGGGTGTCCCGCGAGTTGGTGACCGGCTTGTTGTCGTTGTTCTCCAGGCGGATGTGGCGCAGCTGGCTGTTGGGCACGTCCTTAACAAACAGCCAGTTCACGTCGAACTTGCCCTTCCACTTGTCCTGCGCCCAGACTCCGGCGCTGGTGCCGTAGTCCACAGGGGAGCGCATCTCCGCCACGCCGCAGAAATGGCCGCTGCCGTTGACGCTGAACAACAAGTAGACGGGGCCTTTGGCGGCCATGGCCCGGTAGGCGGCGTCCAGCCGCTTGTTGCCGTGCTCCGTGCTGCACCAGATGGAGTACTTAATGGAGCGGTGGATGTCGTCCTCGGAGTAGCTCTTGATGATGAACACGCGGCCGTTTTTCAAGTTCCAGTCGAAGTCCTTGGGGTTGTAGCTGTGGGCCGCTCGCAGCTTCTCCAGAACCGGGTGGGACTCCAATCCGGTATCGAACCCGGCCATGCCTCCGTTTCCCACACCGCCACCGCCGTTGGACGAGCTGCTGCTGTCCAGGCTTCCGCCGCTGTAGCAGAGGTTGCGGTTGCGTGGCGCCACCCATCTGGTTTGGGGCGTGGGGGCCGAGTTGTGGTTCTGGTAGGACTGCGGCGGTCCTGGCATGGTCATCTGCTGAACGAGGGACTGGACGGACTGCAGGGACTGCTGCAGCGGTGGGATGAGGCTGGCGGTGTGGGAGTGCAGGTGGGACGGGTGGTGCTGGTGGTGTAGCGGTGGCGCCATCTTGGCGGCGGTGCCTTTGTTGTCCCACGTGTCGATGTCCATGCTGTGCTTGATGGGCGGCGGCGGCGGCAGCAGCACTCCGCCGGCCAGCGGCATCCCAGGCTTGTTCTTGAGCTTCTGCTGCTGCAGCTTGGCCGGTTTGCTGGCGATCGCCGCCCACGACGTCTGCTTTTGAGGCGGCATCCCAACTGGTGTGCCGCCGTTGCCCGTGGCGACAGCCGCGGTGACACCCCCGCCTATCACGGAGCCTGCGCTCTTCACGCCCGAGCCACTTCCCGTCACGTCGCCGCCTATTTTCAGGCCCAGCATGCCCTGCTCCAGGCTGTTCATGCCCGGGGCTTTGCTCAGGGTGTCGCTATGGAAACCGGTCTGGCCATCAGGGACTAGAGTGCCCCCTAGGGAGCTGGAGGGTAGCTGTAGCTGCCCCCATAGGCCGAGCTCTGAGTCTGCTGGCCCTGGGAGCCGCTGGTGCCCCAGGCGGAGAACGCCGGGTTCTCTGGGAAAAAATTGAAGCGGTGCGGGTAAATGCTGCTGCTGAGCCCACCGGGCTGCCCGAACACGGTGTCGGGCATGAAGTGGTGGTCTCCATTACTGAGGGGGGCGTACGGGGCCAGGTAGGGGATGGGCGGGTCGCCTCCGGTGGACCAGGGCGCCTCGTTAAGAGGGTAAGGAAATCCGATAGAGGGGGCATAGTAGCTGGACAGGTAGGGGTCCGTCATGGACTGATAGCTGTTATTCTACAAGGAAAAACAGATTCAACATGAATCATCAGATCAAACCAAACGAAGGGCAGGGCTGGGCGATTCATTGATTTTAATGATTTAATACATTTTTTTGTTGAAGATTAATTTTTTTTCCATTAACTGGGTGTCCATAGATCAGAGTGATGGAGGTCGACCAGGGGCGGCCATCTTGTTTTACAGCTATTTATTTTGAGCTCAGGTCAACTCTACGACAGAATATTAGGGCCAGGTTAAGATTTTATTTTTTAAATACATGAATAAAGTCTTATAGCGTTAAGCCAGTCGCAGTAAGCAATTAAATTAATTACATGATCAATTATAGTGAGTTCAATTTCCATTACATTTTCTTAACTGTAACTTTGTTTAGATATTTTATAATCCATTTTATTCATGCTTTTCTTATTTCCTTCCTTCTTTTTGATTGTTGCGTCTTATTCTACAGATTTGAAATTAAAAGGTTATTTGTTGTTGAGAAGGCAAACATGCATTATTATGCCATTATCTTTACGTTACTTGAAAATAGTCTGAAAATGACAATATTATCACTTATTACAATAATTTCCAGGGGAAAAATATCACCCAGAAACATTTATTACTGTCTCAGGCCTAAATGGAGTTGAAAAAGGTCAGAATATTACCAAAGTAAAGTCACAAACAATAACAAAAAGTAAAAATGAGGAACGTTGTAAAGTTATGCTTTGGTGTTGGTTTTATAATACTTAATTTTTAACACATCAGAATGATCAGATCAGGACTTTGAAATGATCGTGCAACGAATGTGAGAAGATTTTTTTTCTCATTACAATTATATTTCTCCTTTAATTTTTCAATGTTCTGGTAAAAATGTGTCTATTTTCTATTATGATGACTATATTGTTGTTATTAAACAAAAATGGTCATAACCTGGCCCTAAACAGCATCATATAACTCATAGAATGGGAATAGAAATATATTTTCTGTTATGCCTTGAGAAAATAAAATATATTTTTAAAAAAAATCAGAAATCGGATCTGGCGTCAGAAAACCAGAGACTTTATTTTCAAGCCGTATCGCCCAGCCCTACAGAAGCGTTTCAGTGTCACAGATCTTTAAAATATCCCTCTGTAGCTCCTACCTGACTGGACTGGCTAGTGAGATACGGCTCAAAGTCATTATCATGCACAGAGTCCTTCTGGTGGAGGGAGCCGTTCTGCACTGAAACCGGAAAGGCTGCAATAAAATCAAACTACTGTTAAAACCGGACACCATCATTTGAATAAACTTCCAACCAGGCAAATGGAGCCATGTTGTTGTGAAGCTAACAGATGATGAACATGATGGAGATAAAACACATCATCTGCATGAAAGCTCAACACCAGGATGTTAGCTTAAACAAATGAGAACTGATCCACTAGCCTCTGTACACAAACAGGGTTTCATGACTGACACAGATGAAACCACCGTTGTTTTCTTCAGTGTCCCACAGATTCAGAGGTTTACATACAATTTGATAAACAATGCCTGAAACAATTTGGGAATGCTCAAATGATGGCATATCAAAGCTCTGTTTTCACCTCACAGTCCAGAACTTTAGCTACATTTTCAGCTGGTTTGGTTCGCTTTCACACTGCACTGTCAAACAAGCCAAACTAGGAAATCTGCACCGATTGCAGTTGTTCGGCCAATTTCTGATTACCGATTTTTCAAAAGCCTCACCTGGTCATTCCAATTTGGCAGATGCAATATTTTTTTTGTCTGAAATGTCGCTAAATGTAACAAGAAAGTTGCTGAGTTGGCAGCAGTGGGGGGCCTATGGTGAACTGCAGACATACAGACATGAGCTGGTGACCGGTCCATCAGTCAAACCTCTCTAACAGAAAAACACAAAGAGGACAGTGCCTAATTTTCAGACCTTTGGCGAAGCAGATAAAATCATTTTCACATGTCTGATCTCTCAAAATTAAGAAAATTCACACTGATAAATCGGTACACTCTGGTTTTAATGCTGCATGTTTTAAACTTGGCTTGTTTTGAACTGCTAACATTAATTAAATTGGCTGACAAGCTGCTAGCCTCAAACCGCTCTGAGATTTTCAGCTTTTTGCATAAACTCAGAGGAATCTGACATCCAACTAACTATTCAATAATAACTAAACAAAACATAATTTAAAAAAATGCAATGTCAAGTCTGAATGTAATGATCAGAGGTGGGCAGTATCTAAAACTTTTACTGAAGAGTAGAAGTACTTCAACACATTTTTCCTCGAGTAAAAAGATACTTGGTAAAATGTTTACTCAAGGGCTGAGTAACTGATCAAATTATCAATTAAAAATTAAATAATTAAATGGACCAAATTATAAAGTTAAGTGGAAATTTTGGTATTTTGAAGACAAAAATTACAATATTTCTTATAAGCTACAAAATATAACAAAACCAGGCAAAATATTTTTTTCCTAAATCAATTTCTTTCAATATAAAACTAACAAAAAACTGCAGGTCTGTTTCTGGTAAATTTAATATGTTTGTTCTTCATTCACTGCAAAGAAAATCCAAACATTTTACTCAAGTAAAAGTAGAAATACTTCATAATAAAATTACTTAAGTAAAAATAAGTGCAGCACAGTAAAACGACTCCTAAAAGTAATTAAAGAAAAATGTTATTCAAGTAAATGTAATTGAGTAAATGTAACTAGTTACTACCCAGCTTTGTGTTTACATCACAGGCTCATGTTGATTATTCTGGTGTGTTTGTCAATCATCAACATATAAGGCCCGCCTTTTTTTTCCCCTTTAATCTACCTGGCAAAGAGGCAGGTGTGTGTTTAATATTTACATATATTACCGCCTGGTTTTGCTGTGAACATTAATCCCTTACCTTTGCTTGCATCTTGTCCTTTCGATGTCTTCACGGTACCATTAATAAAGAAAGAGAAACAAACAAACACATCATGTTTTGGTCAAATCTGCACATTTATCTTAATTTTTAAGATGGATTCTGTCAGGAATACGAAGCAGTGTTGAGGAGTCAGATGGCCACTGGAAGCTGTGGTCCAGGCCTTGGTGCTCAGCTCCCAGCAGATGATTTTAGCAGCTAACCTCTCATCTCTCCGGGCTAACTAACTTCCTAGCTCCGGTTTCACGGCTCAGCTCACAAATCTACGGATCGATGCGACACATTTCCGCCGCTCACCTGAGGGTCAATGCTAGCGGCAGACATCATTCATCCACCAGGTGTTGTGTAGGAACTGGAGCCCCGACAGGACGAGCGGTGTGAGAGCTACGGAGAGGCTTTTTTTTTTCCCCCCACCTCTGCCCTGCTAGCAGCGGCTGTTAGCCGGACTGTCGACTCGGCTCGCCTGCGCTTGTCGTGGCCCTGCTGGCAGGTCGCGCCGCCCCGTCCGCATTAATCCAGCCGGACTTCAGTCCGCTCCGAGCCCCTGAAGGCTAAACTAGACCAGCCCCGGCGGCCTCGCAGCTCATTTGGCCCCAAAACAGCAGCTTCTTCCAGTGCCCGAGGAGCGGAAATGACGTAGCTGCGTCACGCGACTGCGCAATGGCAAAATCAAAGACGTCGATTTAGACGGCATTTAGTTTGTAAAAATGCCATACCGCCATTTAAAAATATATTCAGTATTTTATACAAAATATATATATATATTATATATATATATATATATATATATATATATATATATATATATATATATATATATATATATATATATTTAAATGCCATACCGCCATTTAAAAATATATTCAGTATTTTATACAAAATATATATATATATATATATATATATATATATATATATATATATATACAGTATATATATATAAAAAAAAAAAATTCCCTTCTCACCCTCTGTGGGTGGTCTCTCTCTCTCTTTTCATCCTCTGAACTCGGGTCCTCTACCAGAGGCCTGGGAGCTTGAGGGTTCTGCGCAGTATCTTGGCTGTGCCTAGTACTGCACATTTCTGGACTGAGATGTCTGATGTTGTTCCTGGGATCTGTTTTAGCCGCTGCTCCAGTTTGGGGGTTTCTGCCCCGAGGGCCCCGATGACCACAGGCACCACTGTGGTCTTTACCTTCCAGTTCGTTTCCAGTTCCTCCCTGAGGCCCTGGTATTTCTCCAGTTTCTCATGCTCCTTTTTCCTGATGTTGTAGTCACTTGGTATAGCTACATCCACCACAACGGCTTTCCTCTGTTCTTTATCCACCACCACAATGTCCGGTTGGTTCGCCATCACCATCTTGTCTGTCTGGATCTGGAAGTCCCACAGGATCTTAGCTCGGTCATTCCCACCACCTTTGGGGGTGTTTTCCCACTTCGATCTCGGGGCTTCCAGTCCATATTCTGCACAGATGTTCCTGTACACTATGCCCGCCACCTGGTTATGTCGTTCCATGTACGCTTTCCCTGCCAGCATCTTGCACCCTGCTGTTATGTGCTGGACTGTCTCAGGGGCCTCCTTGCACAACCTACACCTTGGGTCTTGTCTGGTGTGGTAGATCTGAGCCTCTATTGCTCTGGTGTTTAGGGCCTGTTCCTGTGCAGCCAGGATGAGAGCCTCTGTGCTGTCCTTGAGTCCAGCTTTGTCCAGCCATTGGTAGGATTTCCTGATATCAGCCACTTCAGTTATTTGTCGGTGGTACATCCCATGTAGGGGCTTGTTCTCCCATGATGGTACCTCTAGCCCCTCATCCTCTGTTCCCCATTGCCTGAGACATTCGCTGAGCATATCGTCCGTTGAGGCTTTGTCCTTGATGTATTTATGAATCTTGGATGTTTCATCCTGGACAGTGGCTCTCACACTCAGTAGTCCTCTGCCTCCTTCCTTACGGCTCGTGTATAGTCTCAGGGTGCTGGATTTGGGGTGGAACCCTCCATGCATTGTTAGTAACTTCCGAGTCTTAACATCCGTGGCCTTTATCTCTTCCATTGGCCAGCTAATTATTCCGGCAGGGTATCTGATTACTGGTAAGGCATAGCTGTTTATTGCACGGATCTTGTTCTTGCCATTGAGCTGGCTTCTCAGGACTTGCCTTATTCGTTGGAGGTATTTGGCTGTGGCTCCTTTCCTTGTGACCTCATCGAGGTTGCCATTTGTTTGTGGTATTCCCAGGTACTTGTAACTGTGCTCTATGTCTGCTATTGTTCCTTCTGGGAGTGAGACCCCTTCTGTGCGGACGACCTTCCCTCTCTTTGTAACCATCCGACCACACTTTTCTAGTCCGAATGACATCCCAATGTCAGTGCTGTATATCCTGGTGGTGTGGATCAGTGAGTCAATGTCTCGCTCACTCTTAGCATACAGCTTGATGTCATCCATGTAGAGGAGGTGACTGATTGTGGCCCCATTCTTCAGTCGGTATCCGTAGCCAGTCTTGTTGATGATTTGGCTGAGGGGGTTCAGGCCTATGCAGAACAGCAGTGGGGACAGAGCATCTCCTTGGTATATGCCACATTTGATGGACACTTGTGCAAGTGGTTTGCAGTTGGCTTCAAGGGTGGTTTTCCACAGCCCCATTGAGTTTGCAATGAAGGCTCTTAGAGTCCTATTGATGTTGTACATCTCTAAGCATTCAATGATCCAAGTGTGTGGCATTGAGTCATAGGCTTTCTTGTAATCTATCCAAGCGGTGCACAGGTTGGTGTGTCGGGTTTTGCAGTCTCGGGCGACTGTGTGGTCTACAAGGAGTTGGTGTTTGGCTCCTCTGCTATTTAAGCCGATGCCCTTCTGTGCCATACTCATGTATTTATCCATGTGACCACTTATCTTAGCCGCTATGATGCCTGATATGAGCTTCCATGTTGTAGAGAGACAGGTTATTGGCCGATAGTTGGATGGGATTGAACCCTTTGAGGGATCCTTCTGTATCAGGATTGTGCGACCTTCAGTTAACCATTCAGGGTGAGTCCCATTTTGTAGCAGCTGGTTCATTTGAGCTGCCAGTCGCTCATGGAGGGCAGTGAGTTTCTTTAGCCAGTAGGCATGGATCATGTCAGGTCCTGGTGCTGTCCAGTTTTTCATACCCGAGACTCTTTCTTGGACATCTGCCACAGTGATGGTTACTGGGGCTTGTTCAGGGAGGTTGCTGTGTTCCTCTCGTAGAGAGGTCAGCCACCTTGCACTGCTGTTGTGGGTCGCCTCCCTTTCCCATATGCCTTTCCAGTATTGTTCAGTCTCCAGCCTTGGTGGGTCTGCTCTGTTGTTAGTGCCCTGCCATTGAGAGTACACTTTAGCTGGTTGGGTGTGGAAGAGCCGGTTAATCCTCCTGCTTCATTCTCTCTTGTGTATCTCTTCAGGCGGCTGGCCAAGGCTTGGAGCCTTTGTTTGGCAGTTTCGAGTGCTTCAGTTATGGACATCTGGCTGTACTTCTTGTGTACTGATCTATTCATTGCACCCCTTTGGAGCTCTGACAGTTGGCTCACTTCCCTCCTTGTTATCTTGATCTTAGCCTCTAACCGTCTTTTCCATGGTGGGTATTGGGTCTCATGATTGCTCTTATAGCCAAGCATCTCAAGGATCACTGATGCTGAGTTGTATATCAGCTCATTGGTTTCTGTTATGGTGTTGGTAGGGATCGTTCTCAATGCCGTATTCACATCTTCAATTAGACTTTCTGGTGGTGCTTCACTCAGCCGTTGTAATTGGCGTCGGGGTTGTCTGGTGTTCATGTACGGCCAAGATTCTCTCTCTCAGGTCAGTTGCTGCCTCGTTCAGCTCTGATGGTTCGTTCATTACTGGGGCTACATTACCCAGTCTCTGGGTGGTAGTTAACTCCCTTCTGACCTGGCGTTCTGGCTCCTCCCCTTTGCCATAGCATTTGTGTTGTACCTCGTCAACTCAGTTGTGAGAGCATTGCCGTTTGCGGATGTTGGAACACTGAGCCACTAGTTGCTTAGCAGTTAGTGTTGACTGGGGATGTCGAAGTAACCATTCCTCCCACAGTCTTTGCATGTAGCCCCATTAGCCCTTAATTGTATATATATATATTATATATATATATATATATATATATATATATATATATATATATATATATATATATATATATATATATATACAGTATATATATATATATATATATATATATATATATACATATATAGACGAAACAACTATATGTGAGACGAAAACAACTATAGTGAGATTGTTTGTTTGGACAGGAAATAGTGAAATAAATATTTAACCACATGTACATGTATAAGGTTACTAACTAGAATAGTTAAATACTTAATTGTATTAAGTCTGAAATGTTGCTAAATACTTAATTACATTTCAATATATACTTAAATATTTCAATAAAGTTGTTTAAATAACTATTTATATATAGTTATATACAGTATATGCATATATATTTTGTATATAGTATATACATTGCTCACAAAAATAAAGGGAACACTAAAATAATACTGTTGAAATGTAGTCATCATTTTTATCTGTTTATTTTATGTAAATTCCAGGTGGAAAGGGCTTCATGTTTACCATGTCATGTTTACCATGTCATTGATGGTAAACATGAAGCCCTTTCCACCTGGAATTTACATAAAATAAACAGATAAAAATGATGAATACATTTCAACAGTATTATTTTAGTGTTCCCTTTATTTTTGTGAGCAGTGTATATTTAGATATACTTATAAACAGTTTATTTACACATATGTATTACATGGCTTATGTTTATAAAAATCCCAAAAATATTTATAAAATTTTTATCATATCTATGATCTTTATATAAGTACAATGGAAAATATGTATTTATTAAAAAATATAAATAAATAATTTTTTAAAAAGTCTTTGGCCCCCAAAAATCATTTTCCTGGGCTGCTGAAAACTTTTTCTAAGGTCTGACCGGGACAGAATATTGTAGCACCACATCTAGAAGGAACTAAAGTAATGGTAAAACCTAAATTTCTATTGAATAGACTTGTAAATACTTTTAATTTAGGGTATTTTTATGTTATATCTTTTTCAGGGGGCATTTGTCTTGTAATTCATGGAAGAGCTAATAATTTCAAACTAAATAATTGAAAATGCTTTGTTACATATGAAAACAATACTTATATATGAAAACAACATATTTTAAAGATCAAATAACTTTTTAAAGAAATTCTTTAGTTTTGTACATTTTAAAATTTTGAGCTAGAGATCTTCCATACAGGCGCCTGATTCCAGGAACCAATGAGACAGGACTTTACTGAAACATCCAATCAGAAGATGAAAAGCAGATATTAGTTGTTGCTACCCTCTGAATGATGTTATATATTGGTTACAATAATTGCACTGCAAGTGTTGAGGAGGTATACAAATAGATGATTACCCAAATTAATAAGTAATGTTAGCTATTTAACTAATGTTAGCTATTCACCAAAATCCGCTTAAAATCAGACATGATGACAGTTTTGTTGAGTCTAAAGACTTGCTTTCCAGAATCTGAATCAGAATCGGTGGCAAATCTTGTGCCACTTTTTGTGTTTAATTTTTTTCACCATTTTGGAAAACAAACTTTAAAACTTATAATGTTACATAAATAATTGAGAAATATAATACAAAGTTTAACGAAATACACAAAACCTTAACCAGACCATGATCACATTGTGATTTAATGTGAAATCAGGTGAATTATTTTGACACAAATAAAAACCATTAGAGGTGAAACTAAGGACAATTAAATCATTTTAGGTTACCAGTAAAATATATTTAAGCAACAAATAACTCAAAATTAAAACCATTTACTCCAGGTTGGCTGCTTTCACTTGCTTGAGGTCTTGAGATTCAAATAACAATTAAAGAACAAACTCAGCAAGAAGAAACAACGAAAAGTCTATTAAAATAACCACAACCAATCAGTTCATTTAGTGAACTAAACAAAAATGGAGCAATACATTTAAAACACTCCCTCCAAAATCTAACCCACATGTTGAGTACAGATTATAATTCAAATACATTGTAGAGACATTATTTTACTTTATTCAGTTGGAACTTTTTGGGACTGGTCATATGCAATATACAACTTTTATTAATTCATATAATAATTTTTTCAGCTCATTCTCTATACGCTTCTGTATATGGAAACAGAAGCCAAAAATGTTTAATTTTATTATTATTTTATTGTTAATCACATATTTTTTATGCAGGTTTTTATAACAACAAGTTAAATGTTGAAATGCCTAATAAAAAATACAGCACTTAGCTCAACCGTCTTTTTTTTCTATGAAATGATTTTAGAGAAGTGATTCGTCTTCTTCATTTTACCCATTAGAGCTGAAGAAACCTCTATGCGCCACCTAGTGGTAACAAATACGCAGTACACTCAGTATTAGGAAAAACTGAGATTAAATTTAAACAGGAGCTTTCATCAAGCTCATCTTAAATGTTTTACAGACGAGAAGACACGCAGATTAGGACCCAATCTGATTCTTAAACTGGAAGATTATGTCCTGGACACATTTTTAAGTCCGTGCCTTGATCAAAGGTTTCACAACCAAACTTAAGATGATGAAGATGATGATTGGGTCTTATAGATCCTCTTCTGCCTGGATTCTTTTCAGCATCTTTGAACAGATGTTCCTTACAGTCATTTATAATCTGAAAAAACAATAATAATTATCAAAGAAATGTGCATAACAGATGTAAGAACAAGCAGAGATAAAATTGAATGCAAACAAGAAGGACTGAAATGATGGAGGATTAAGAACTTTAATATTCTGAGAGCAAAAAGACTTCTCAAAAAAAGTCAGAATTTTGAGGAACAAAATCTGAAGTCTGAGATTAAAGTCAAAATTTTGAGATCAAAGTCAGAATTTTGACTTTGATCTTCTGACTTTGACATTAAAAAAAAAATTCTCAGAAAAACGTCAGAATTTTGGGGGTGGGGGGTGAGATGGGATTTTGAGATTAAAGTCTGAATTCTGAGAAAAGTCCGAATTTTGAGATTAATGTCCAAATTTTGAGATCAGATTCTGGGAATAATGTACTGAGATTAAAACTTCGAATTCAGAATTTTGACAGTAAAAAAATCTGAGTTTTGAGGTTAAAGTCATAATTCTGAGAATCTTCAGAAATATGATCTTAATTTTGTGAGATTAAAACTCATAATTCTAAAAAGAAACACAAAAAAACTTCATGATTCTGAGATTAAAGTCATAATTCTTTTCAGTGGCCCTCCTCCTCTTTCACAGTATCTTCCATGGCTTTGCAAAAATACCCTTGAACCTTTTCAAGTTTTCACAAATAAAATAGTAAAAAATGCTGCGTATGTTTGTACTCACCCTTTGTATTTTCTTGGCAGCTTAGATAGGCCAACTTGTTTGGGTTTATTATTATTGTTATTAGATACAGGCTGCAGTGAGTGTGGAAGATCTGCATGCCCCAATCTGACAGGCGTCTTTTGTAAGTTTACTTTTCAGTTTTCATAAGCGAGCAAAATCTTTCTTAGAATTTTAGAGCAATTTTATCTGCTGTCTGACTGCACCAGAGACTCTTTTTCTCTCTGTTAGAGTTTATATCTGAGAAAAAGAAAAATATGACAACATGATGATCTGACTTTAGAGAATTATTCTTGAAGCAGTTTTATCTAAATCAACCCCCGACTCCTCAGTTCACCCACAGCAATAACAACAATTAACTAAGTGAAGGTTGGACAGAGTCAAAAGAAAATCACATAAAAGGACAAAAGAACCCAGGCAACAGAACAGATTCCTGTGAACTACAGACATACTGAATGTAACGAAATGATAGTAGATTGTTTTTACGTACAGCTCTCCTCCTCTGGAAATCTGCTGACAGCGTAACAGGAATAAACGACTCCCAGGAGCTGAGGACAAATTCAAGAACATCAAGAAAAAAAGGTTTTAAAGCTTCCTGTTTGCTTCAGATTTTATCTTTTAGCCAAAAAATAAAATAGCACATCACAATGTACCAGGTGAAAAAGTGTTTGCTGAATTTCTCTGTGAATTGTGGTATTTGAAATAAACATAATAAAAATACCTCCTTCTGTTTGTTGAGAGATCTAATGTTGCACAATACAATCAAAAAACTGATTATTTGTGCAACAGTTTATATTTTTTAAATTGAGGTGAACTTTAAGCTTCTTGTTTGTCCTTTAAACTCATTATTTAGTGAAGACAGTAAATATTTAAAACCAAGTAAATGTGTTTGAGTTTAAATTTACAGACCTGACAGAGGAAGTTTTGCTGTCAGTTTGTGTAACATGTGAGACTCACGGACAGAAGGAGCTGGGCGGCGCAGTGCAGAACCTCCAGGTACTGGTACTGCAGCCAGCAGCTCGGCACCGTGGTCAGCCGGGGGTTCTGGTGCTCGCTCCACCTGTCAGAGGCCGGTTCTGACTCTGACATCCCGGCCCGTTGCTCTTCCACCAGGAGGAATGTGAGGAAACTCCCAGGGAGAGGATGTGGCTGTCCTGCAGCCAGACCGGGAGAAACGGACCCGGTCGAACCCATGTCTCCTAAAGTAATGCTTTCTTTATGAGATCAGCGCTGAGTCACGTGATTTTTGTCACTTAAACATTCAAATGTGCTAAAATTTAATATTGTTCTGTTCAAATATAATGAGAATGGTCTTAATGCGCAACATACACAGTCCAGTCACATTAATGTGACCATCTGTCAAAAGCCAGAATAACCACCTTTCGCAGAGCGAACTGCTACGAGACGTGCAGGAGAGAGTCACTTAGGTCCTGAAGGTCTTCTCTGGGATGTTGAGCCATGCCGACTCTAATGCCGTGGCCAGCTGCGCTAGATTACGCGGTTGAGGATCCATGGCGCGAACAACTCGATCGAGATGGTCCCACAGATGCTCGATTGGGTTTAAGTCAGGTGATTTGCTGGCCAGGGGAGGACGGTAAACTCATCCTGGTGCTCTTCGAACCACGCACGTACACTGGCAGCTGTATGACACCTCGCATTGTCCTGCTGGAAGATGCCATCATCCTGAGGAAAAACAATGCGCATGTAGGGGTGGACATGGTCCGCAAGGACAGATGCGTACTTGTATTGATCCTCGTGCCTTCCACAATAATCAGTGAACCCAGAAGAATGCCAGGAAAACACTTCCCCAGACCATAATGCTCCCGCCTCCAGCTTGGACCGTTCCTGCAATGGTTGCAGGGTGATTCCTTTCAGAGGTTTCACGCCTTATACGCCAACGTCCATCTGTCCGATGGAGCATAAAACGCGATTCATCTGAAAACGCTACCTGTCGCCACTCAGTGGACGTCCAGCTGCTGTACTGGCGTGCAAATTCTAGCCTTCGTCGTCGATGAACACCAGTCAGCATAGGTGCACGAACCAGGCGTCTGCTTCGGAGGCCCAGACGCAGCAATGTTCGCTGAATAGTGGTTTGGGAGACACTTGTGGTAGCCCCTTGGTTCATTTTGTGGTCAGTTGCTCAACGGTAGCCCTCTATCTGCCCGAACGCATCTCCGCAACCGTCGTTCGCCTCTGTCATCTATGGCCCGTGGTGCACCACATTTGCCACGTCGTTGATTTTGGACAGCCCCATTTTGCCATGCACGGTACACTTTTACCACGGCGGCACGCGAACAGTTCACAAACTCAGCCGCTTTCGGAAATGCTTCCACCCTTGGCCCGAAAGCCAATGATCATGCCCTTTGGACGTCGGATAAATCGCTTCGTTTCTGCCATTACGCCAACGATTGAAATGTTTTCCGAAGCCCACACACACCCTTTATATACGCTCAACTGCACTGTGCTGCCACCTGCCTTCTGTGATTGGTTATTTAACTCTGAAGTGGAAAGTACGTGGTGGTCACTTTAAATGTGACTGGACTGTGTATAAACCGATAAATGTAATAAAATAATTTTTATTTGGAAAACGCAGATCCTGGATTGGTTTTTATATTTAACATAAAAAATATGAGAAATTATTTCTAAAAAACATTTTTATTTCAAACAAAACAAATAAAAGATGATTGACCAAAGTTATTGTCCCTAAAAAAAAAACAAATAATAAAAATCCTGCTTTTGCCCACCACACTTTCCAGTTTTTATTTGTGAAAAATGTTTTGAATTATTTATAATTTTCTTTGAACTTCACACATGTGCACCACTTTGTGTTGCTCTTCACATAAACAACATTAAATTCCTGTATTATTTTGTACTGCGCAGTGGTGTTACTGATCATCATAAAAAATAACTGTAATAAAATGATATACATACATTTTTATTGTACTGTGAGAGTAATGTGAATAAAAAAAATAACTAGAATAAATGATTAAACTCAAAAAAAAGTAATATCAGATTTAAGTGAAATCAAATATGACAGAAATATAGTAAGCAGGGAAACACGATAAATCAGTACTAACATCAATATTGGCCGATATTAGTAATTTCTTAAAATATTGGTATCGGTCAATATTAACAGCTGATTTTATCTCCATCTGTTGATTTCTGTTTTGGACAGTTTACCCACAAATGTGTTAAAAACTTAAAGAAATCAAATAGAATGTTGGTAAATATTGTTGAATGTCCATAACTCAATATTAAAATCAAAATATATTGATATCAGTTCAAATTTTCAAACCTAATAATAAATATTTCAAAGTAAAAAATTTAGCATCTGATGACAGACAGCAACTTTAAAGCATTTTTTGGGGCTGTTATCAACAGTGGATCAAAAGAGAAACAGATTTAACACTGAGTTAATTAGAGACTTCAGTCACTGCTGCCGCCTCTAATTATCCGTCCTAAATAACCGGGCCTTTTCCTTAGAAAGGCCTCCCAAATCCCGGGAGAGACAACTCACAAAGACGTTCCAGCCAATCCACACAAACATCCATAGCAGGTACTGGGGACCAGTAACAGAAAAAAAAACATTTATTTCACAACGACAAGAAGCAAGTGAGACAGAAGCTCTACATCAGTGTTTCTCAAGTTTTTTTAGACTGAGGCCGACTTGAACCACATTAAAACACCAATGGACCACCTAACTCAAAACTTAAAACACAAAATCTGAATATATACCACCTGGAGTGAAAATATTTGTCACTTAACACACTTCTTATTGTTTTCTTTGTTCATCCAATGAGAGGGATGGTGCTGTTTTGTAAACGTGACTGACCATAACAAAAAGCCATTAATGAATGAATAAGAGAAAAATGGACTTGAGTTGATTTGGCAGAAAAAAAAAATCCTCTTCTTCATGAAATATAAAAATTACACCGATTTCTATCAATTGTAATATTGTATTCATTTGCAGGTAAATCGGTTAAAAAAAAAAAAAAAAAAAAAAAAAACTGTTCACCTGCAAGCAGAGAATCAAAAGCAAGGAAAGGCGTAAAAAACAAAGAACAGTTCTCACCAATTGAAACTCGTTCACAGCTTAGAGCCGTTCAAAAGAATCGTATTGCAAGTCACTGCGGAACAAGTCAGCGTTGGGCCGGGGGCCGGGGCCAGTTAGGGGGCGGAGGGGGACTGAAACATTAAATACACCTTTCTCAACAGGCAAGGGCGCACTTTCTCTGTTATAATCAGACATTTAAGCGATTTGGGAAACATGGACCTTACCAAGCTCCACCCAGAAACCCCCTCAGTCCAACGGACTACATTCTCCGGCAAAGCAAAGCGGGGCTTAGTTAACATGGTGTCGACTGACTTTCTACAGAGTTTTTCTGAATCGTTTAGGGGTTTCATTTCTGCCGGATTTTCAAAAATATCCCCCCACGACAATAGACAAGGGAACCAAAAAAGTTCATTTTCATCATTTTTGGATGAGATCAAGGTGTTTGAGCTGCGATGCCCCCAACATTGTGCGGGGTTCACAACCCTAAATGAAACCGGTCGATGGGGAAAAAACAGCAGATCCAACCCCCCCCCAACACACCCCAAAAAAAAAAAAATAAAAAGCTGTGGACATGATCCCCTGATGCCTGTTGTTCTTGCAAGGCTGAAGTAGGACTTTCCCTTTGGTTTTAGAGGGTGATTTTGAGGGTTTGATTTTTTTTGGTTTTGCACAATGTCAATGTGCCTCGGTCTCTCTTGATAGGCGTGCAGAGCAGCTGCTAGCAGCGGTACTGGGGCTAACACGTTAGCGAGGCTACAAGATTACATTTTAGAAAAAAGCCTTTTCAGGTTAAATAAAAATCTTTAATGTATGTCAGATACGGTACGCAGGCATTTTGAATTGTTCAGTAACGTAAGGGCTGAAAACAGACAGGCTTAAAGGTGTAGAAGTTGTATCAGAAACTGCCATTTTTGCTGTACTTGGCAAAAAGGTTTTCATAATGGATTTTTTATTTTTGCTATTATTTCATTCACTAAACAAAAGAAAGCAAAGCAAAATACTACGCCTAAATCCTTGGTTCTTATTGATCCTACGATGGTTAGCGCAAATGCGGCGTGAAAAGTTAAACCCAAAGCAAGGCATTCTGTTTCGATTTTGGAAATATGTGATGTTAGTTCCACAAACACAATCAGGATCCCCTGAATCACCTATACAGATTCCCCACTGACAGGTGGAGAATCATTCTTTTTTTGGGGATTTTTTTTTCCTTCCAATTTTTTTTCGGGGGTTTGGGTTTTTCGGGGTTTTTTTTTATTTTTCGAACCCAAAATTTGGTTAAAAATTAAAGAGTCTCACTTGAGTTTGTGAGGACTGTAACCCACGGGATCGTGCGTTTTGTGACGTAAAATGGGCATCAGCCAATGAAAAAGGTCCGCTGTGGAAAGATCCTTTCCCTCCCTCCCTGGCTCCTCCAGACACGGCCCCATTCCAGCCCATCCCGGCCCCTATCCGGCCCCCACCCGGCCCCCATCCGGCCCCCATCCAGCCCACCCTCCCCTATAGCTCCGCCCCTGCTGTTTGGAAAACTACCAATTCGCAGGTTCAATTGGCTTCCTCCGATTTATAAGTTGTCTTGGGTTTGTTGTTTCCTTCCCACTTGTTATTTATTTTTTGAGCGGCCCTGTTTTAAGCCACGTATCCATTATTTTTTTTAAACACAATCTTTAGCCAAGCTAGCTGTTGCGCATCGCACTCTGCGCGGGACGTCACGGTAAAAATTAACGGTCGTTTCGTGCAGTACCCTGCGGACCCCTAGGGGGCGCGAGGGGGACACAGCTCGAGGCGAAACCCTCGGGCGTTACCATGGTGACGTGGTGTGACTGGTACTGGGATGGCCCCGAAAAGTCCCAGGATGACCACGATGAGTGGAAGAAATTGACCTGATGGGAGCCCACTGGTAGCCCAGGAAATCCAACACCTGCCGCTCCACCGCGTATCTGTCAGAGGACGTAATTCACACTCTGCAGACACTACAGTCCAAAAACTTTTACTAAAGTAATACTTCAACATATATTTGCTCAAACTAAAAGCAAAACATATCTAAGGAATTGCTTTAATCCGAGAAAGAAAGTAAATTTTGGGAAAGATGCTACTCACGTAACTGAGTAACTGATCAAAATACAACAGTTAATATTTGAAGCCCGGGTCCCAAAAAGTGTTTGGAAAAAATTATGGTATTTTAATTATTAGCTTGATAAAAATTCATATAAACGACAAAGATATAAAATAAATGCAAAAGAAACATTCTCTGAATTTAATTTCTTTCTTATAAAGCTTTAAAAAAAAACGTAATTCGTGTGTTGGTTATTTAAAATTTAAAATAATATATATTTATATATTTTATATATATATATTATTATTATATATAAAATATATATATATATTATTTTTATATATACTGTATATATATATAAATAATATATATATATATATATTATTATAAATATATATATTTAAAATATATCTATATATTAAAATATATATATATATATATATATATACGTTATATATATATATATATATATATATTATATATATATATATTATTATATATAACATATATATATAAATATATATATATATATACACAGTAAAAGATATATATTTTCTAGCTTAAACAAGATTTTTGTTCATTCAGTGGAAGTTACACTTTTAAAAAAAGAAAATTTTTGTCCCCATATTTTTGGCCCGTTTCTGGGGCCAAAAACCCTTTTGAACATTTGAATGAAAAAAAAAAAAAATAATTTGCAAGTAACTGTTCAGCAAGATATAACATGTTTGGGTTTTTAAAAAAAGAAAATTTTTAAAAATAATAGCAGCTTCACCCATAAATTGGGAAAAATTATCATTTTATAAGGAAATAATTGCGTGGGAAATATACTTTTTAAAAAAAGATTTTTTAGGAATTATTGACTTAAAGCAAACTGAAAAGTTAAATTGTAAGTTAGATTTGTTTTTTTTTCAAGTGTAAGTATTTGCCTAGAAATTAAAAGTTTAAAAAAAGTTGGTATTTTGAGTTTTTGCAGTGCACTCACAGTAGTAGTTTCCTGCCCAACATGATTCAGAGACAAAAAGACTTTTTCCAGAAAAAAAAAATGTGCGGCTGCTGCACCCCATCATCATTTTCGTCCCCCCTTTGTGTGTGGTGTGTGTTGTCATGGCAACCGTGCCATGGGGGGCGCAGCATGGAGTGGGTGCAGCATGGAGTGCCTCTGAGGTCAGATGGGGGCAGGGTGGGAAACCGGGATGCTATTGTGTCACTATAGATTATTTTAATGTATTATATTCGTCAGATCTAATTCTACATTTTCTTTAATATTTTCTTGTAGTTTTATTTGAATATTATGTTATTCACTACGCTTAATTTTTGGAATGGCTGCTGATTTCTTTATAACCTTTATAAAACTGAAAAGTCCACTCCTAAAAAAATATTACGTTTTTTAAAACACTGTGCAAAGCAGTAAATTGTTATATTCAAACCAGTAACAGCTAATGGTTTTTCCCAGGTAATGTTTTAGCAACGTATATTTAATTTGATGGAAAACTCTATTGTGTCTAATGTATTAGCTTAGTGAGCGTCTGTGTTGAGAGCTCAATATTTCTAGTAAAGCATTCATTATTAAAACACATTCAACAGGTGCTTAAGTTGAATATTTTATAAAGTGTCAGTATTTTTACAGTGTGATAACTTCACTATGCAAAAACTACCACACTACAAAATCTTACCAAGTATTTCTCTAGTTTCTAAGGATCTTAATGCATTTGAAATAAGTCAAAACTAACTTAGAAGTAACTTTTCAGCAAGATGTAGCTTATTCTAAGTCAATAATTCCTTAATTTTGATTTTTAAAAAGTACGGCAGATTATGGGAAAAAATCTGTAAAAACTGAAACATTTTTTTCTTTTTTTCAATCAGTAGTAAGGAAGAACTGACTTAAAACAAGGTCCCATGTTTTGCTGAAGAGTTACTTTTGTCTTATTTCGAAATATTTCCATCAGAATAATTGTGCTTTACCAGGCTAAAAAGCAATTGAAAAGAGTTTGTGTTTTTTGCAGTGCAAAAAGCTGCACATTTGATTGTACAATAATGACTTTCTGATGCAGATTCTGTAATTATTTCTTTATATACAGCTTTAGAAAGTAAACAAGCAACAGCTGGTGTGACGTGTTTATGATGCAGCATGAAAAATGAAAACCTCTTACCAGCTGCACGCAGCACAGCAGGACTAGCATGCATCTTCCGGAGCAGCAGCCCATCTTCCTCCTGACGATGGAGAGAGAGAACAATGGCGGATTTCCAGTTGTCCTCAGGCACAAGCGCGTTGCTTTCTGAATGGTAAATCCATGACAGTGCGGCTCAGCCTCTGGAGGAAAACACAGGAGGCTGTCCCTGCATGGAGCAGGGGGAGGGGAGGTATGACGGGTGATTCGTGCCCTGGTGGGGTGGACCTCAACATATTCTGTAGTGGATTTACAGAATATATTAATCAGAGTTGTAACTGCACTGAACAAAAATATAAATGCCCCATGTCAAATATTGTTGCCATGTGGAGTAAACAACTGTAAATGAGCATTTTATTGTACAAAAATAGTATTTCTCTTGATTTATGTATAATTTTTAATCCAACTTGCTGTCAGTGAGCGTTACTCAGTGAGTTGCTTTGTTTGGGGCATGTCCAGAGGGTGAACAGACAAAATAAGCAACAGGTGGACAATCCTTGGACTTGGGACTATAAAAAGCCCCAAAATGTCAACATTTCTCACAAGTCATAAAGCCTCAGATGTCACAAGTTATGCTGGAGCCATTGGGATGTTGGATGCAGGAATGTCCACCAGAGCAGTAGCTGCATGGCTCAGTGTCCATCATCGGACCATAGACCGTTTAAGAGTTTTGTTTCCAACAGACTGGCAAGTCGAGCTCATCCTCGTCGGCTATGTGTGACCACTGCAGCACAAGATCGCCACATCTTGTGCAGTCTTTGAATATTCAGATCAATGGGGACCCTATTGAACAAGTATCACAAAAAAAATATTTAGGAATAATTCTGGATGCTCAGTTAACTTTCAAGAGCCATGTTGATAAAATCTGCAAAACTGTTAGATCAAATATAAACTGTTTTAAAGGTGTTTTAAATTATTAGACATTGTTTGACTCTTCACTGTGCAGAGATGTTTATGAACTCACTGATCCTCCCACATTTTACCTATGGAGCTACTGTCTGGTCTCAGACTAATCAAACTACTCTCAAACCACTAGCAAGTCTTTATAATCAGGCCTTAAAGGTTTTATATCAAAAGCCGATTAGATTCCATCATTGTCGTATTTTGGCTAAATTTGGCATTTTGGATTTTACAAATTTTCTAAATTATAACATTTTAAAAATGAATTTTAAGTGTTTAAATGGACTAGCACCAATACCATTAAGCGATTGCATACAGAGACTGCAGGGCAATAGCAGATCTACCAGAGCAGCTTTGGAGGGAAATTGTAAGGTCCCCTTTCAAAGAACCACTTTTGCTCAAAGTTCTCTGTCTGTGAGAGGATCTGCAGCTTGGAACTCACTTCCTGTTCACTTAAAGTCTGCAATCAGTTTTAGTACATTCAAAAATCAAACGAAAATCTGGTTATGTCAAAAACAGACCTGTACTCATTTTTAATTTTTTTTATACTTCTCTGTTTGTATATATTATGTTGTGTTATTTCAAATGATTTCTCTTCAATTTTTAGAGTTATTTTTTTTTTTTAAAAAAAAAAAGCCCATCTAGGGACAAGTGCTGCGAATTAGCTGTTGCTATTGCACCGTGATGCTAACATGGGACTGCTGTTTCATTCAGTTTGTCTATGTAAATGTGTGTCTGTCCCTATCAAATAAACTTTGAAAAAAAAAAAAATCTGACTCGTCCATCGGCTGAGACCAGCGACACACAGCTGATGAGACTACCACACCTCAGACTGTCCGTAAATGTAATGTGTTTGATGAAATCTTACATAAAAACTGTTTACTTTGAAGCTTACTGTTTACCCATCAGACATAGACATGTGTCTGATGGCTGCTGAGAGGTCAGCTTGACCTTGTCTATTTTTGTTTTTAACTTTTTAACAAGGAATGAGTTCAATATAAGTGACTATTCAGTATTTTTTAAAGTGAAACATTGTTTTTATCTGGGGAATGTATTGTTATATGCTTCATTGGCCGTCAACTTTGAAGCTGACGGCCATCTTGGTAAGTATCTGTAACTAACTAATGGCAGTTGCTATGGAGTTGCTATGAAAACAATAAACAAGCCACACGCTCAGTACTATCTCTCACCTCATTCCTATCTAACTTATTGAAAAATATGAGTACATACATATAAGTGCAGTTGGTTTCATTTACTGTCATTTTGTTGGTTTCACCTTTGATTTGCGCTTGCCTACTAAGATGGCGGTTCAGTGGCACAGATCACTTCCAGTTTGAAAAACCTCCCAATTGTTGAGCTACATTTGATGGGCACTGCGCCTTTACCTAGCAACCCAAGAGGAGATCCAGCACCTTTGGTCAGCTCGTTTTACCACTGCATGCGCTGTACAATGGCTAATGGAAAAAAACAAGAGTTTTGTTGTTTTATTACCATAAAGAAACCACATGATGCATTCTTGTTGGGTGTGGAGGAGGCTCTACTAATGCATTTCAAAGATGTATGGTTGTATAGTTGCGTATTTATTTGCAGCTATTTTCATGTGTGAGTGTAAACGTTGAGTTGGGGGGCGTAGCAACAGCAGCCTATTTAGATTTAACGTGACAAAACAAACTATCTTATTCTGAAAGGAGCTGTAAATAAACCTGGCCAGACTAAAATCTCAATGATTTTGTGATAAAAATGTGATGAATGTGTTTTGTGTGCCCAATAAATCTGTCCTAGTCTGTTCAGGGAAAAACAGTAGTTCACCTTTAAATAGATGTGGAGATGTATATGCATGCAGTACACATAAGTAAGTGCTTTCTTGGCAGGACACTGGATTTCAGACCTTCAAAAGTCCTCTCTGTTTGTTTCTGAGTGCGGCACGGATCGGCCCTCATACAGCAACACCGTCCGCTGCCTTCTGATAGGTGGCTCCTCATCCTCAGTGCTCTGAAGACTCCAGCAGGTGGGGACAGTGGTGGAGCTGAAGGCTTCAAAGGTGTTAAAAAAAACAAACTAGACCAAAAGAAACACACAACACAGGTCACAAACTAACTGGGGGTTTTCTGGTGACACAGGATTTGAGTTTCAGTGTCAAAGTAGTTAAACTTCACTTGTTATAATGAAATATTCATTATACTTTTAAGTCATGTTGGACTCTGTGCTTTCACTTTTCTGCTTCCAACCAGATATTTTAATAATAAATAGCAATATTTCAGGTGTTTTGAATTATATTTAGCTGCAAACCTTTCTGTATTTCAGTCTAAATCACTCCAAAGCAACATTAAAGGGAACCTATTATTCTTCCCTCTCTTTTAAACAAATTAAGATAAGTCTATGTGTTACACAAAATATGTTTATTACATAAAATTATTATTAGAAAAATAAATTTCACCTGCTTAGCTTTTCTATTTTTTGCTCTTTTCAAAATTTAGGGCTCTGTCACTTTTTATGCAAATAAGCTGTTGCTGGCCACGCCCCCAAGTCGATGTTTACACTCGCACTTTTTAAAGGTCAAAATGGCTGCAAATAGATTAGCAGTAATACAACTTTACATCTTTGAAAAGCATTTGTAGAACCTCCTGTATAACCAATAATAATCTAGCAGGTGGTCTTTGAATGGAAAGTCAACAACAAAACACTTGTTCTTTCAAGCAGCCATTGTACACTGTAAAAAAGTATCTCATTTACAGCAAATTTTACTGTATAAATACTGTAAAATTTTGGCAACCACAGCGGCCACCATGTTAGAGTAAATTAGAAACTTTTTTTACAGTGTACAGCTCATAAAAACCAGCTGACCAAACGTGCTGGAATTCTGCTGGGGTTGCTAGGTAACGGGCATGGCTTGGCTGGGGTTGCTAGGTAACGGAGCAATGTCCTGGAATGTGACTCAATAATCATCAGGATGTGGAAACAGCTCATTGTCCAGCCATAAAACATGAACTTATTGCCAAAACCTGGATGTGTGTGTGTGTGTGTGTGTGTGTGTGTGTGTGTGTGTGTGTGTGTGTGTGTGTGTGTGTGTGTGAGTGTGTGTGTGTGTGTGTGAGTGTGTGTGTGTGTGTTTTAAAGCTTGGGTTGTTTTTAGAAGCAGCTGAGACCCTATTAGAAAAACAAAAACGTGAAAAATGCAAATTGTTTACAACAAATCCCCTTAGAATGCAAAATTTTAATTATTTTTTTGCAGAGTTTTGGCATAACTGATGTTCTGAGTAAGTTGCTCTTTCAGCATGTTTTTTGAGTTTGTAAACTCCAGTTAACGATTAATCGACTGATACATAATAATCGTTTCAGCCCTACTTCAAATAATCTGAACATTCCCTTCCATTCATTAGTCCTCTAATTGCATTTCCCCATCTTCCCGGGAGGGGGCGCTGGAAACGAAAAGCCCGGTTAATAATTGGGGGGTCTCCAGCTCTGCCTGTGTCACATGGAAGCGCGGTAGCCGAGCTGAGGGGATGCGAGCCGAGATGGAGGGGGCTTAAGGGACCGAAGAGCTGAAACCTGGCAGTCGGAGATAATTTTGGAGTCGCATCATCATCATCATCAGCAGCATCATCCTCATCAGATAAGGATAAGGATAGACTGGGGGTGGGGGGCGGGGGGAGGGGGGGGGGGACGCGGACGCGCAGGTTGAGCTCTTCCCAGCCTCCCCTCTTGGCTGGGGGTGCGCGGACAGGATGCCACATGAAGTGCGCCGCATCCCCGCTCTGTGAAGCCCGTGAAGAAGGTCTGGCGGTGATTATGCTCGCAGGGAGCTTGAGTCAGTCCGAGGGGAAGCAGAACCTGAAGGAAGCGACCCGAGCCGATGCTGCGCCTCTCCAAGCCTCTGAGCTGAGTGAGTACGGGGGGCTTATAGCGCAGAGCAGAGTGTGACAGGCTGGAGGGAGGAGGAGGAGGAGAGGAGCGGAGTGGGGGGAGGGAGGGCGGGAGGGAGGGGGGGGGGGGGGGTCATCATGTACATATAGATTCAGCTCGATAAGCATCTTTTATTCTTCTAGGAAATGTAAGCTGCGTCTCTTTGTGTTTCCTTCATCCAACACAAACACACGTGCGCAACCGCCTCAGCATCGCCGCATCGCCTCTTTATTTTGGGCTTTAACGCGCATTCATCTGAGGACTTCATTGCGTTTTAATGAGTCGGAGGCGATCTGGTGATCTTTTATGTATTTGTCCTTTTTCTCCGCGTGTGCTTGAATGTGGAGCAAATAAAGATCATTAACGTTGGACCCTCCTTTAGCGGTCCTCCCTCTCCCCCATCGTGGCTGATTAATAGGGGGTGTGGAGGGGAATCTGGCTTTGTCGCGTTAGTTACCAGCTGACCTCGGGGACACAGCATCCTCACTTTGATCTGGAAATTAATCGGAAACGCTTTGATGATTAAAGGAGGCAGAAAAGGGAACCCGGCTGCAGGCTGGGTGAAGCAAAACCCTGAAAATAAGAACTGCATCATGATGGTTTTTTTTTTTTTTTTTTTTTAGCTTCTACCTGCACTCAGAGACAAGAGAGAGAGAAAATAAAACTAAATCCCCTTGCATGGAGGTCGGTGTCAGTGCTGGTTTGTAACCTGTTGTCAGCAGCATTGCTGCAGCTTGAGCCCAGAGGCGCGGCGGCCGGCCAGCCAGCAGGCTGAGTGTGATTGATGCCTGCTGAGCTGCTACCATCATGAGCTATAGCCTCCCTGGACACGCACACACAGAGAAGCCCTTCATGCGTGAATATCTTTATTTTAGCAAATCAAGAAAAAGGAAAACACACACTGAGCAGGGGCGTTGGTATAGGACGCAAGTTCTGGCTGAAAATAGAGTTAAAATGTCCAGCTGACTGAGTGTTTTCACACCTGATTGTATGTTGATGGGTGATAAAGTGTAGAACTTGCGCTAATTTCAGATTTCTCATGAGTTGAATGTTCCTCGGTCAGAAGGAATTGGCCAACTCCACCGGAGCAGCTTAGAAGTTTCATTGATGGAATAGTAGCAGGTACATGGGAGATGATGGTGCAGATGATGACGGAATGGAGATAGGAACGATGTGGTTGTATTGGGTTTTTTATGTGTGTGTGTGTGTGTGTGTGTGTGTGTGTGTGTGTGTGTGTGTGTGTGTGTGTGTGTGGTTATCTGAAACAGAAGAAATAATAAAGGTGCATATTAATAGCCATGCAGGCAAAGCGGCTACACATATACAGTATGTAGGATGAAAATGGCCTGTAGTAACACAGAAATCCAATAGAGGGCACCATAACACCACACATGGACTATCGGTAAAATGCAATAAACATACAAATGACAAAACCGTCAGAAAATATGAATTAACGGCAAATTTCCTCATATGCTACTACAATGTTAATATATCTGGCAAAGGATAGCATAGAACTTGAGTTATTACAAGTAATAGCTTGCGTTATCGGTAGCCAGAGAAAATACGACGCCAATTTCACCTCGTGAGCTAATAACTGCCATAAACCCAAATATCGTGCAGAAAAGTTTATACTTACATAATAAAAACGCACACAGGTCTCACACGGGATTAAAGCAGGATTGACGATGGATGCAATCCGGGGATGGATTTTATGCCACCGAGACACAAGGAAGCAGAGATAATAACTTGTTCATCTACGTGAAATTCGAACTACAAAAAAACTGAACAGATGTATTATTGGTAATGTAGTGTTAAACCAAAAGACGGACTTTTAACATAAAGACTGCGACATTTATTACATGTTCAGATGGTTTGTTTTGCTTCCACACGGAAACGTCTGTTCCCCTCCTCGCCTGTGGTGGCGCTGCAGCAAAAACTTGAACGAAAGGCACAAAAATCTAAAAAACGTAAACAAAAATGGAGTACCATCAGATTTTAGCGGTTGTAGGATTTCTTGTTTGTCTTTGGTAGAAGAAAAAAGGAACACGAGCCATTTCTTCCGCTAGAAGTAGACATGCGTCATTGTTTTGGTTGTATTTACCCAGAATGCCCTGCGTTGTAGTCCACTTGCAGCTTTTGGAGCTTTTCCTGCCTTTGTCCATCCACATATCGATTGGAACAGCAACAGAGTTCATTTACCCAAACTGAGACCTACGGGTGTTTTCATAACTTATAGTCTTGTGCACTCAGTTCGACTGAAAATCCAATTTGCAACATTTTGATCAACTATGGTTCATTTTCACACTGCATTGTGTCAAACGAACCGAATTAATTGTAAAACCTGTTCCCCACTAACCATGTGGTGGCGCTGCATCAAGAACAACTGAAGGAAATTACATGAAAACCTCTGAAGACGACATCTGAGGTTCTTCATGAAGAAACGCAGCTTCCTTCTTCACAAAATCTAAACAAAAATGGCGTAGTGTCAGATATTAGTGGTTGTATGATTTGTCTTTTATCTTTATTGAAAGAGTGACCTATTTCTCAATTAACCAATTAGTATTCACTTTCTGCTTTTGATGTGGTTTCCGGTTCACTTAGCGTTCACATGAATTCAAACCACAACAGAGTTCACTTCAACTGAACTGAGGTTTTAAGATGGACCAGTTTGGACTTTTATTCCGTATCAATGTTTGATCAGACCTCCTCAAGCAAGTAGATTAACAAACTAGACTTTGATTATACAGTCAGAGAGAACATTCTTTGCTGATATCAATAGTTTAGCTTAAATAACTTCTCCCAACATTGCGGACCTTGAAGACCACACGCAGATCCAGACTCATCAACACTCAATATCAACAGATTGGAAAAATCTTTTCTTGTTGGTTGAGTCTCAATTTTAGATGCAACATTCAGATGCTGGAGTCAGAATTTGGAGTAAATAACATGAAAACATGAATCCATCCTGCTTTGGACTTTGGGGGATCCCTTTGTGCATTGGAAGGAGCCATACAGAGCTGACTGAGAACTAGCGTCACAGCTAGCATGACTATGAGTCTATAATTGACTCATTTCTGTCAATATGCCAAAGTTAGCTATAAGTCTATTGTATTTGGCAGAACTTCAATGGGAGCACTTTTTTTGCATCACAAAAAAGTGACAAAAGTCATGTGATGAACAGCAGGATGTTACTACTGGCAGAAACGTAGAAGATGACAACAGGAAGTGGTAGCAGCATCATGGCATGCTTTGCTTTTTAATGACCTTTCGCCTGAAAAAACGTAAAAACGTATTTACATGTGATTTTAATTGGGTTTTTTATTTAATGGAAACAACACAATTACAAAATTGCCTTTTTTCAACATTAGCGAAATATCAACAAATTTTTGTGCACATTTGTGATGAAAACGCAGTAACTGATTTACAACAAATAGAAACAGAAACCTTAACTATAGCTATGTTTCTATTAATTGCACAATTTGACATTTTGAAAATAAATTTGCTTACTGGGAACAGGGCGAAAAAACTCACGATTTTTGATTAAAAAAAATTTACGCTATGATGAGCCATTTTTTTTTTGCCAGTATCAAAATTGGTTTAAACCGTAAAACTTAAATGGAAACACTTTTTTCACATCACACCAGTCACGTAATGAGCAGTCGGATGTTAATAGTGGCAGAAACGATGAAGAAGACGACAGGAAGTAGAAGAAGATGATGGTTTGTTTTAGTTTTTTCTGACAGCTGGCTCCAGAGCTTTCCCAGCATCACAAGGTTTATAAAGAAGTTGAACATTTTAAATCCATAGCTCTTCTGTTAAATCGTCAAAACGACGCATATGAAGCTGCTCCCAAGTAGGCCGGGCTTGTCGCTCCAACGCCTGAAAAAGCTGCCGACGTCTCATTGAATTATGAGTATATCTGATGTAACTGTTTACATCCATCACTGGTGTGATTTTTATTGACTCATTGCCTGAGCAAGATTATTCACGTGTAATTTTAATTTATATCCATTTTGATGGAAACAATGAATTACGTAATTGTTTTTTTTCCAACATTAGCAGAACATAGACAAGGATTCAGCACACATTTGTAATGGAAACCCAGCTACTCACATTGTTTTATAGGTGACACAATATAGTCTGAGGTGAGTTTAATTGATTTTGTGGAAAAGTCCGAGCAGTAGCTTTAATATTTGAGCCGCTGTATTTGTGTCGGTGGTGTTTGCTGGAGAGGCAGCGCTGTAAACACCAGACCCGAGTTGCACATGCAGGCTTCAGCCTTCTTCCTCACAGGGGCATGGTTAATCTTTGCAAGCAAACATTTGACCTAATTCACATTCTCACACAATAGCATCCTCCCCTCTCTCTCTCTCACTCGCTCGCTCTCCCTTCCTCCCCCTAACACACACACACACACACACACACACACACACACACACACACACACACACACTAACCATGTCGCTGTTATTTGTGTCACTCGGAGGGTGAGGATTTCGCTCCACATCAACTCCCAGGTGGTTTATGAAAACCTGGGCAGATTGGCGGAGCCGGGCCGCCTGTTTCCAAACCGGCTCTGGTTTTATTAATAATGAAAACGCATGTAAACGCAGAACATGTTCCTAGAAAATTAAACTCCCGCTGACTGCTACCAGGGCTAAACGCGTTCCTCAAAGTGCCTTTTCCACGAGGATTACACCTTAAACGCTTGTCTGCCTCCAAGGCCTCGCCCGGCATTCTGAACAAAACCATAAACATTCAGCTAAAGGAGATTATGGCGACCTTTAAATGTGATATGAAATGTGTGTAGTCAAGCAAATGTGCTGTCTGGCGATCTTCAGACTTCCTCCCAAGGCGTTTAGAGGATGAAATGGATCCAAATCAACAGGTGAGCTGGAACAAACAGCTACCTTTATGATTAATTTATTCATTTCCATAAACAGAAGATTAATACCCAGAAAGCTTCATGCTTAGTTTTAACTGACTTTCAGTTAAAAAATACAGAAATTCAACTTTGTGTGATTTAAGATGGGAAACATGTTTAACTACCTGATCGTAAATCTTTCCTTGAATCATAACGCTTTCAGTTTTTCACATTTTTGTCATGTTACAGCCACAATAAACAAAAAAAAAAACATGAAGTAGTGACTAAGTGGAAGAGAATAATAATAATAAATAATAAAATCTGAAAATCTGATATAGTTGTCTTAAGTTCACTGAGTAAATTTGTTCTACAGTTATTTTTAGTAAAATTGTAGCTGCAAACCTTTTATTTACCAGATTCGATTATTAAACTATAATTTTTGCCTATTTTTAAATATTTTTTTTTATAAAAGTCAGATTGGAGAAACACTAAGATCCTCAGTTAGATTAAGATTTACAACATTTTAACAATTGATTAATGAAAATGTACTAATTAATTGTAAATATCCATCCATCCATCCATTTTCTTCCGCTTATCCGGGATCGGGTCGCGGGGGCAGCAGATTCAGAAGGGAGGCCCAGACTTCCCTCTCCCCAGCCACTTCTTCCAGCTCCTCCGGGGGAACCCCAAGGCGTTCCCAGGCCAGCCGAGAGACATAGTCCCTCCAGCGTGTCCTGGGTCTTCCTCGGGGCCTCCTCCCGGTGGGACGTGCCCGGAACTCCTAACCAGGGAGGCGTCCAGGAGGCATCCTGACCAGATGCCCGAGCCTCAACTGGCTCCTCTCGACGTGGAGGAGCAGCGGCTCTACTTTGAGTCCTTCCCGGATGACCGAGCTTCTCACCCTATCTCTAAGGGAGAGCCCGGCCACCCTGCGGAGGAAACCCATTTCGGCCGCTTGTATCCGTGATCTCGTTCTTTCGGTCATGACCCAAAGCTCATGACCATAGATGAGGGTGGGAACGTAGATCGACCGGTAAATCGAGAGCTTCGCCTTTTGACTCAGCTCTCTCTTCACCATGACGGACCGGTACAGCGCCCGCTTCACGGCAGACGCCGCCCCAATCCGCCTGTCGATCTCCCGCTCCCTTCTTCCCTCATTCGTGAACAAGATCCCCAGATACTTAACCTCCTCCACTTGAGGCAGAACGACCCCCCTGACCCGGAGAAGGCACTCTATCCTTTTCCGGCTCAAGACCATGGCCTCGGATTTGGAGGCACTGAGCCTCATCCCGGCCGCTTCACACTCGGCCGCGAACCGTTTCAGCGAGAGCCGCAGATCACGATCTGATGAAGCCATCAGGACCACATCATCCGCAAAAAGCAGAGATGCGATCCTAAGGCCACCAAAACGGATCCCCTCAACACCTCGGCTGCGCCTAGAAATTCTGTCCATGAAAGTAATGAACAGAATCGGTGACAAAGGGCAGCCTTGGCGGAGTCCAACTCTCACCGGAAACGAGCCCGACTTACTGCCGGCAATGCGGACCAGACTCTGACACCGGTCATACAGGGACCTGACAGCCCGTATCAAAGGGCCCGGTACCCCATACTCCCGGAGAACCCCCCACAAGGCCCCCCGAGGGACACGGTCGAACGCCTTCTCCAAGTCCACAAAACACATGTAGACTGGTTGGGCGAACTCCCATGCACCCTCCAGGACCCTGCTGAGGGTGTAGAGCTGGTCCAGTGTTCCACGACCAGGACGAAAACCACACTGCTCTTCCTGAATCCGAGGTTCGACTATCCGACGGACCCTCCTCTCCAGGACCCCTGAATAGACCTTTCCAGGGAGGCTTAAGAGTGTGACCCCTCTGTAATTAGAGCACACCCTCCGGTCCCCCTTTTTAAACAGGGGGACCACCACCCCGGTCTGCCAATCCAGAGGAACTGCCCCCGATGTCCATGCGATATTGCAGAGTCGTGTGAGCCAACACAACCCTACAACATCCAGAGCCTTAAGGAACTCCGGGCGGATCTCATCCACCGCCGGGGCCCTGCCACCGAGTAGTTTTTTGACCACCTCAGCGACCTCGTCCCCAGAGATTGGAGAGCCCAACCCAGGGTCCACAGGCTCAGCTTCTTCAACAGAAGGCATGTTGGTGGGATTGAGGAGGTCTTCGAAGTATTCCGCCCACCGACCCACAACATCCCCAGTCGAGGTCAGCAGCACACCATCCCCACTGTAAACAGTGTTGGTGCTGCACTGCTTCCCCCTCCTGAGACGCCGGATGGTGGACCAGAATCGCCTCGAAGCCGTGCGGAAGTCTTTCTCCATGGCCTCGCCAAACTCCTCCCACGCCCGAGTTTTGGCCTCAGCGACCACCCGAGCCGCATGCCGCTTCGCCCGCCGGTACCCATCAGCTGCTTCTGGAGTCCCACAGGCCAAAAAGACCCCATAGGACTCCTTCTTCAGCTTGACAGCATCCCTCACCGAAGGTGTCCACCAACGGGTTCGGGGGTTGCCGCCACGACAGGCACCAACGACCTTGCAGCCACAGCTCCGATAAGCCGCCTCGGCCATGGAGGCACGGAACATGGTCCACTCAGACTCCATGTTCCCCACCTCCCCCGGAACGTGTTCGAAGTTCTGCCGGAGGTGGGAGTTGAAGCTCCGTCTCACAGGGGACTCCGCCAGACGTTCCCAGCAGACCCTCACTACACGTTTGGGCCTGCCAGGTCTGACCGGCTTCCTCCCCCACCACCGGAGCCAACTCACCAGCAGGTAGTGGTCAGTGGACAGCTCCGCCCCTCTCTTCACCCGAGTGTCCAAGACATACGGCCGCAGATCCGATGAAACGACGACAAAATCGATCATCGAACTGCGGCCTAGGGTGTCCTGGTGCCAAGTGCACGTATGGACACCCTTATGCTTGAACATGGTGTTCGTGATGGACAGACCGTGACGAGCACAGAAGTCCAACAACAGAACACCACTCGAGTTCAGATCAGGGGGGCCGTTCCTCCCAACCACGCCCCTCCAGGTCTCACTGTCATTGCCCACGTGAGCGTTGAAGTCCCCCAGCAGAACAAGGGAGTCCCCAGGAGGGGCACTCTCCAGTACCCCCTCTAAGGACTCCAAGAAGGGTGGGTAATCTGAACTGTTGTTCGGCCCGTAAGCACAGACAACAGTCAGAACCCGTCCCCCCACCCGTAGGCGGAGGGAGGCTACCCTCTCGTTCACCGGGGTAAACCCCAACGTGCAGGCGCCAAGATGGGGGACAACAAGTATGCCCACTCCTGCCCGGCGCCTCTCGCCGTGGGCAACTCCAGAGTGGAAGTACGTCCAGCCCCTCTCAAGGAGACTGGTTCCGGAACCAGAGCCATGCGTCGAGGTGAGGCCGACTATTTCTAGCCGAAACCTCTCAGCCTCGCACACTAGCTCCGGCTCCTTCCCCACCAGAGAGGTGACGTTCCACGTCCCAAGAGCCAGCTTCTGCAGCCGGGGATCAGACCGCCAGGGTCCCCTCCCTCGGCCACCGCCCGTAACACATTGCACCCGACCCCTTTGGCCCCTCCGACAGGTGGTGAGCCCATTGGAAGAAAATATGTAAATATGTTAAAAAAATTTAATTGAGATGCGTTTAGTTAAGTTATATTCAGAATTTCTGAGTAAAAACTAAGCAAAGTCTTTTTTTACTGTTTTGTTTTTTAACAACACAAATACCCAGATTTAGTCTTTTTCAGCCTATAACTCGATTTCTCCTGGATTATTTAGCTCCATCCATCAGTTCTCACCAACTTCTCTGTTCCTGCTAAAGCAGGACATCCCTGCAGCATGATGCTGCCACCACCATGTGGGGACGTTGTGTTAGTTTAGTGTTTTGCTGGATCCCATTTATGGCTTGTGGAGATAATTTATGGAAAATTTCCAGTCAGTTTTCCATAAATTCCTGGTTTGTGGGAGCAGAGCTAACAATTTATTATCCTGTTATGAATCTCTGCATCTCCTCTAGAGTTACCACAAACTGTCGTCTGATTCCTTTAAGCCTTAAAAAAAAAACACCTTGACATTTTTTGGCATTAAGTTAATTTTTTTTTGGTGTCTGAAAAAAAGTGATTGGTTCCAAAAATTTCCCTGTTGTTGAATCACTTTCCAGGGGAAATGCACTGTTACCTAGCAACCCCAGTCAAGCCCAGCCTGTTACCTAGCAACCAAGCTGAATTCTAGCAAATTTGGTCAGCTGGTTTTACTGCTGTACAATGGCTGCTGGAAAAGACAAGTGTCTTGTTCTTAACTCACCATTCAGAAAGCACTTAATGGATCCTTGTTGGTTGTGCAGGAGGCTCCACTAATGCTGTTCAAAGATGTATGATTTCACCATTGCTCATATGTTTGCAGCCATTTTCATGTGTGAGTGTAAACGTGGAGTTGGGGGCGTGGCCAACAGCATTTTATCTAGATTTAAAGTGACAAGACGCCCTAAAACATGTCAAAACAAACTGAACAGAGGAAACTAAAATCTGATTCTCTAAAAATGATTTTGAACATGTCCTGTAACGCCCGTAGATTTATCCTAATCTGTTCGAGGAAACATCACAGATCACTTCTAGGGTTTGCAAGCATAATCTTTCATTTTCAGATGACAGATTTAACTTTAGTCATTCAGATACAGTTTTTTAAACTTCACCTTTGACCTTTCTGCTGTGGTTTTCAGCCTTCATGAAGCCTCTTGTTCTCTGATATTTTCTAACAAACCTCTGGCACCATCAAGGAACAGCTGGATTTATATTCAGATTAAATGACACAGAGTTTTAGGTAACCTTTGAAAATTAGACTGAACTTAATTAATTCAAGTTTATCAGGAAAAAAAGGGAGAGGAATGGAAATGTTCTACAGGGGAAGGGGAAGAGATTTGGAAAGAAAATGGAAATGAAGGAAAAGAAAGGAAAGGGAAAAAGTGGGAATGGGAAGTAAGGAAAGGAAATTATTAAAGGAAAAGAATCAAGGCAGTAAAGTAAGTTAAAGGGAAGGAATAACGTAAAGGAACGGAGTCCTCTTTGGGAAATGTGACATCTCGTTCTCATCATCTTCAAACACCTGCCACACGACGCCCACGCATGTCTTCCTTCCTCCCGTCTTCTTTCTTTTCCTCCACACCTCCACCTTCCCCCTTTTTTCTCTCTCATTACCCTCTCTGTCTCCGCCACTCAGCTCTGTTGTCAAATGAGCAAAGATACAATTATCCTGACACGGTCGAGAAAAGATGCATATTGTTCTTTAAATCCAGCCTGGTATTTCAGACTTTTCATGATCCGTGCATGATGGATTCTCCGCCGTGACATTTAAAGCAGTCCGCAGACAGCTACAGCTATTAAAACAAGTTTGATAGACATGCTGGGAAAACATTGTCACTTTTACAAATCATACTTTAAAGAAGTAATTATAATACTTGGGCATCTGCTGCTGAAATGTCCCATATTCATGGAGTTTAATAATAATAGCAATGATGATAATCAAAGTGATTTGAAGCAGAAAACAAAGCTGTTGTGTTCCCGCTTGTTAGGATTCCCTGAACAAAGCGAGGAAGCTCAGATCAGCGTGCACAGAATAACCGAACAGGCCTGTGTGGGAAATCTGCTGCAAATTAGATTTCATGCTGGGAACAGTTGGATTCATGTCTGAATGTCTACTGAGGGAAATGCAAATTACTAAAAAAGTCTGCAAACCCGCAACAGTAGGAAGCAGAGCAAACTTTCACCGTCTCTTTAATGTGTTTATCATGCTAATGGAAATCTAGTTTGGCTTTCATATGCTGTGATGTAACAGTTATAAAGATGAAATATTACAAAAGAACAACAAATAGGTGTGGCTGATTATATCATTTAACATGAAAGTTTTCTTTTTGTCCTGGTAAGAATTTTCATTTATTGTTGTCATAAAATTTTCACTTATTTATGATGACATATCAGAACTATAGATAGAAAAAAATAAGAGTTTCTACAAAACATTCAGGGATTTTCTAAAAATGAGAAGAAAATTTATGTGTCTAAAAAGCTAAAAATAAATTCCTAGAAAAAAAACCTCAGAAATTTTGAGATAAATTGCAGACATTTTCTAGAAAGAACAACGAAAATTTCAGAGCTTCAAAAATAATAAAAAAAAAATTGCTGGAAAGACCCCCAGAAATGTTTAATTTGAAATGTTCAAGAAAAAAACATGAAAAAGGAGTAGATTTATGCATAACACCACACATTTTCTAGAAGAAACACAAGGATATGTCTGAGCTAAACAAAAATCACTTGTTTAAAAAAACAACTGAAATTTTGAGATTAATCAGAAAAATTTCTAGAAAAAATATACATTACAGTACGTTTCTGGAAAAAAAAATAGATTTTTTTTTTCTTTAAAAGGACATTTGTGAGCTCCAGAAACTGAAAATTTGCTTTTTAAAGACATCCAGAAATGTTTAGATTGATCTCAGAAATGTTATAGAAAAAAGGAGAACATTTTTTAAAGCACAAATTTTCTAGAACAAATTCAGAAATTTTAAGATTCATCTCAGAGATGTTCTAGAAAAAAATGAGAATTTCAGTTTCAAAAAGTAAAAAAAAAATTTTTGAAACTCAAAAATTTGAGTGTTTTTCTATAAATTTTCTGTGATTAATCTCAAAATTTTATATCAAATTTTCTCCTTTTCAAACTCAGAAACTTCAGAGATTTTTTTTCTGAAAAATTTGTGAGATTAATCTCTTATTTTCTGAGTTTTGTCATGCTCTTAGAATATGACATTGCAACCAAACAGTGTTTTGCAACTTTAGATATAGCAAACAATACAACTGTGATTTGATACATTTATATATTTATATTTAGTGTTTCTATCCCGATGCGTCTCATCAGCAATCAAGAAATAGTGTTTATGGTTGGTGATAAAATCCAAAATAAGTGTATTACATGTATAGATGCCAATGAAGCCAATAAGGAAAAACATAGAGCCCTCTGCCTCTCAGACTATAAAACATTTTCTGTTTATTGCATCATTATCTTCTTATATCACGTTTTGCAGTGTCTGTGTTGTGAATTTGTTATGATAACCTGTTATTGTTGGCGTTAGACGCTGCTTCATGCCTGTGAATGAAGACAGCCTTGATAATTGTTCAGACATGATCCAAATAATTGAGATTACTCGGTCATTTGTGACAGTTACGGCGTGGGAGGAGATGAAGAGGAGTCGCTGGTTGTCAGACGGCGTCAAACGAACCAGAGGATGTGTTTCTATCGCAGAACGTTTTGATTAGTCTGAGGAAAAAAATCTGTGATTTTGATTTAAATATTTTTTATGTTCTGGAGAAACTGATAAAAAAAAATATGGGAAAATATTCAGAATTACAGCATTTAGTCCATTTTCTTCTGCAGAAAAAGGTCATCCATTCATCAGTTAATCAATTCATCCATCCATCCATCCATCCATCCATCCATACATCCATCCATCCATCCATCATCCATCCATCAATTCATCTGTCTATTAATTCAATCGACCAACTGTTGATTGATCAAACCAATCATCCATCCATCCATCCATCCATTTGGATCATTATCCCTTTCAATAACCAAATTATCTTTTATTTTTTAGGTCCTGTTGTTTCAAATATTAACATGTCTATGTGGAGCTTTTTCATATACTAATTTATTGATTTTCTCCAAACCCCCTGCCTGTATTTGTTGTAGTAAAGCTCAATTTTAACATCATCTGACAAAAACACGTGGTTCCAGTTAAAGTCCCACTAAAGTTTAGCAAACTTCACATGTTTACGTTTGTGATGTTGGGACAGAAATAAAAGCTTTTCTCTGGTATCACTCTGAAACAACACAACATGTTTAAATGTTACTTTGACTGAGCCATTACCTCTAAGTTAGTTTATCGACATTCTTCTTCTTCTTCTTCTCATTTTGACAAGACCAAAATACCAGAATAAACATGGAGGCTGCTCTAAAACGATACTTTAAGAAATATGCTTTGTTAAAGGACAAGATACAAACTGTAGTCAGTTGAGAACAAAATAAATATTTGAGAGAAAGAGAAGATATGCAGCTTGATCTGAAGCAGTCCTTATGCAGGACGCAGCCGTCTTGGCTCTGACAGACAAGTGAGAAACACACATGAAAACACAGTGTCATGGTAGACAGATGGCCTGATTTGACAGAGATCAGACTTGTTTGCTTGGTCTTTTGGTGCAGTTCTGTGTTTTTTGTTGTTTATTTATAACATATTACGCTCCCAGAAGAAATTACGTGGCAGGCGGCGAGAAGCAGAGAGGAGCAGAGGGAAGAAAGGCGAAATGTTTCTGTATGCTCATTCTGCTTTCACACTCGTCTCCGTCAGTGTTTCAGGTTCCTCTGCCTGCTGGCATGTTCGGCTCTGACTCGCTGCAGCTCCAATGCATGTTTGTTGGTTTTACAGTGGTTCAAACGAAGAGGGGGTAATTATTTACCCATATGGATCAACAGTTGTGTGACAAACAGATCGACTCTGCGATCTTTCCCTCAGCCAGATTCAACCAAAGAGGCGTCATTTTACTGTTGGTTTGCTCAAAATAAACACGTGAAAATTTGTGTTTGTGGGAAGTTGAGCTGTTGATGTCTGTAACTGTGACATAGTAATCCCTAAAGATGCTAAAGCAGAAGCAGGGGCCTCAGGCTGGATGTCTATTCACTTCACTGCTCCTGCGCTGGATGGGAAATCAGACTGTCCTTCTTTTCAAACCACTGCTCTCCATATGCCTTCAGCACACAGAGGTCATTTTTAATTCTGGTTGCTTTTGGGCTGCAGACGATTCATTTTTATTAGTTCACTAATATGTCCGTTTATGTCTTATTTTAGTGTTGCAGTTTGGCCGCCATCCAGCAGAGGGCGCCGCTGATTATTTTAAGTGGAGCCGTTGATGAAAAACAAAAGATGGCGGCCAGTCGCAGCAAAACAGCAAAAGATGAACGGTTTAAGCGAATCCGTATGGGATGAAAATGCACTTTATGCGGTTCAGTTTTAAAATAAACTTCTTATTTTATCACCGTCCAGTTTAGATTATGTTGATGAAGAAAAATTGTTTGCAAATAGTGATATATCTTCAAATCGTATTTGTGGCAGCAGCTTTAGAGTCCAGAAACAGCGTTAACTACACACACCGGAACTAAAGATACACCGTTTCCAGCTCTAACGGAAGTCGTGTGACGTCATGTGAAAAGGGACCATAGCGCTTATTTAGCCGAGCTGGAAACATTAACCCACCTTTTTTGGGAATGCTCGTTTAGCAAAACCTTTTGATGGGATTTCAATGTTTTCTTTAGTCGGATATGTAATGCTCTTTAGTCAGATATGTAATGTCCTTTAAATGTTAAACATGTTTTATTTGGTATTTCCAATAATACTATGTCTGGGAAAGAAAATATTATAAATTTTCTTATTCTGTGGGCTAAGTTCCACATACATGCCTGTAAATTTGCTAAAAAGAAGCCCAACCTCACTGTCTTTAGAGCTTATGTAAGATGTTTTTTAGAATCTTTAAAAATAGCACCAACTCTAAACTAGTGAAACTTGTAAACTTGAGTGATGAATTTGATTTGTAATTTTTTTCTTTCTTTTCTGATGAAACTTATGGATTTGTTTCCCCAGCACCTCGAGCACATTTATGTATTCAATTGTATATTGTTTGTTTGTAAATAAAGTATATTAAACAAATAAATAAAATGTATATCAGCTGTATGGCTGAGCAGTGTTAGCTTCTCACTCAAACATCACTGATGTGATAAGAAGAGCAGATGACAGGAAAAAGTTAATATGAATTTAAGGTCAACCGGGCGATGTTTCCTTCAAGAGCAAACACAGAAGGTACTTTTGTATGAATATCTCTCTACTCATGGGGAAATGTTTCACATATTTTACTCTTTTCATCTTTTTATTTATTTATTATTTTATATTTTATTTATTGAAGACGTATTTATTTTATAGATACGTCTTCAGTTCAATGGGAGAAAAACAGAATTTTCTGTTTAGTTACTCAGTATATTATGAAAAATTTTGCCCTTGATGTTGTTGATATGAGAGAAAACTCAAGTTTTTAAGACGTGGATGCTTATCAATTAATTGTTGACCAACAAGATCATTAATCGATAACTTGCATCCATAATATTTTATAATTGTTAGATTTTTTTAAATTCAGGATATTATGAAAAATGTCACCGTTTACGTAATGAAAAGCCATCTTGATATTGGAAAATTCAGTTTTTTAAGAAAATGGCTGCCTATGAATGAACTGCTAGTCCATAGATAAGATCAGTCAACTCTAGATGAACTAATTAATCGATAACTTGCATCCTTATTCGTAATGATTTAAAAAGTTCAGATAACGTTGTAATTAAGCCCTTCTCTGTGCCTGCAGATCCCAGTGAGACACTTTGCTGCGTGCATGAGTGTAAGGGTGTAAGTGTGTGTGTGTGTGAGAGCAAGTGAGCGGCAGCGCTCCCACATGGCCTCCATGCAGGACGGGCTGAACTTCACGGCTCCTCCCTACGGCAAGGTCCTGCTGCTGGGCGCTATCGCTGCTGCCTCAGCCTTTGTTGTCACCATCCTTATTGTGGTGCTCTGCGTGGGCTGCCAGAGGTGAGAGCAACGCTACACGATCCGTGTATTTTAACCACTGCTTGGAAATACACTTTTAGTTAAAAATGCACCACAGGTGGGAAGAATACGTACTCTAAGTCCAGAAAGGATGTAATCATACTAAGTTATTAATTCTAAATACTTCACAATATGAAAGGAATAATTGGATTAATCGTCATGAATCAATATTTGAACTCATGTCATTTGCTGAAAAAACAGAGCAAATATAAAACAAAACTGTACAAGAGAAAATCTTTTTGCACTTGAGAGAAAAAATAAACCTCCTTTGTCTGTAAATATGCTGGAACTCCTCAAGTGGCATAGTTTTAGTTTCACTTGGTTGATTCTTTTTTTAAATCAGCTCCTTCCATTAATTAATCTAAACATTAACCAACAGATCATCTCTACACTGTATTGATATTAAATCAAACAGAAAAAACTCTGCTTTTTGATGATGTTAAAAGTATTTATTTAGCTGTAGGTGCCTCCTTTGTTACAAATGATCAAGCATTCACTAAAGGAATGGCATGTTTTTTTCATTTTAAGCAATAAAATGAAAAAAAATTATTTTAATTATTTCAATATCCTCATTTAATGAAAAATCTGCAGAACGTGTCAATGTTTTTATCTGACTAACCGATTAATTGTCAGAATAATTGATTAATCAATAGCTAAAATAATTATTAGAAGTAGCTCTAATGCAAAAAAATTCTATTTAAGATAAAATGGGAACTGAGCATCAAGATTTGAACGCAGCCTAAGCTATAGTTCAGCTGCAGAAGAATGCTCTTCCTGATGTGATGAAACCATTTTATCTTCAAACGGGGTGACTTCTTATCAGCTAAAACATATCAAAACATTTTCCTTCTGGCTGAGGCTTTCAAAATAAAAGAAGAGGTTCATACTCAAAGCTTCACTGAAAGTTATGATTTGATTTAAAGCTTTTTGGATTTAAACCAAATAATAATCATGTAAACATTTAACTCTGACAGTGACCTTTTGAATACTGCACACTTTAAAAAAAGAATTTGTCAACAGACTGCTCGTGTTTTTTAAATGTTAGGACATTGCCTGGTTGAGTGAAAATGATCTGGAGCTATATATAATGTTTGGCAAAGCTGTTCAAAGTGATCTGGAAAGTTGGAGCTTCTGGAGGTGAAAGATCAAATCAAGCTCATGTTCTGGCATGCCTAACAGATGCATAGAAATATATGAAGATAAATACTTAAAAAAGCTGTGGAATAATCAACAAATCTGCTCCTCAGACTGATAATAAAATAGATTCATGAAGATGTTTTTTTTAAATCTCCTCTTTAGCTGCTGTAAGTTAAACTACTTATAATTTATTAGCCCTATAACTCCTGGCTTTTCCTGCCAGACTTCCTTTTTTTTGTGTGTTAAAAATAAATGTTTCTCTCCCTGCTGTGACTGAGTTGTAATGAATCGTCAGATTTCTCAGAGATAGAAACATTATTTGTAAATGAACAATCATTTCTTCTTTCGAAATGCATTCAGCTCTTGGCTTAATGTGCTTAGCTACTCCCACCACTGGCAGGCATATGTGCAAATGTGAATCAGTGCCGTTCTCTTGAATGCAGTCGTACAATGACTCAGCTTTGTACTAAAAAAAATAAATAAATAAATCGACTCAGGCACAAACGCTGCACACTATCAGAGCATCAGATTTGCATCCTGCATGACAGAGCGCTGTGTTTTATCACAGGAAGGGGAAGACGCACAATGTGCCCGGTGAAGGTGGAAAACACCGCCTCATGGACATGGTAGGTATCAAAACAATCAGAATATCTCAACTGGGCTGCAGCCAGCAGATCTAAATTTAGGACAAAAAGTAAGAATTGTTTAATATTTCTTTATTGTAACAATGATTATTAGTAGGGTTGCACCGATTTATCGGCCAGACGATTTCCTTAATTTTGGGAGATTGGTGATTGGCTGATACTGTATGTGAAGCCAATCTTATCCATTGATCTTATTTTCCTCAGCAAAGGTCTAAAAATGATCCACTGTCCTCTTCTGCTCTCCTGTCGTTGACTGAAGGACCGACCCACCAGGTCATGTCTGCACGCTTTAAGTTAACAACAGCAGGCTACAGCGCAAGGCATTCTGGGTGAATACAACACCCTGGCATTAGCAGGAGAAATGACTCATGATCCTTTACCAAAGATGAAACTGAAATCCTGGCAAACATTTGTGAATAAGAAAGTTGTGCTCCATTACAAATGTGTGCAAAACTTTGCCCATATTCCACTAATGTCAAAAAAACACAATTTTGCAATTGGGCTGTTTCCATTTAAATAATTGAAATTACATGTGAATACGTCTGACATTAAAAACATGGCACACCATCATCCTCCAGCTACTTCCTGTCGTCTTCCTGGTTGCAACATCCTGCTAATGATCATGTGTGGAAAAAAAGTGTTTCCGTTGCGTTTCTGCAAAATAAACCAATTTCAATACAGCAACAAAAAAATAAATACCAAAGCAAAACTTTTAATTGAAAAACAAGTTTTGTTCCCATTTAGAACGTTTATTTTCAAAATGTCAAATTGTGCAATGATGTGGCCAATGGAAAAGTAGATAGTATATTCTTCAGAGGTTTTTGAGTTGTTTCCTTCAGTAGTTAGTGGTGCAGCGCCCCCACAGGCGAGGAGGGGAATGGGTTTTTCAAACGGTTTTGTTTATTTGGCAGTGTAGTGTAAAAGTGAAAATGAAACAAATGTTGCAATTTTGGTTCTAAATCAAACCAAATCTACTGGACTATCAGGGGTGGAAACACCTTCAGTCACCATTCTAGTACCTGGATTACCAGAAGCTCCAAACAAGTCAAATGCAGAGTTGACTGCGCCAAGACCAGCTGCTTGGTGAAGATGATTTCATGGTTTTATAGTTGTGACCCACATCTACAAGTACATTTTCCTCACAAACATTGTGCCAAATAAGGATAAATCAGAAGGTTCTCCAGTAAATTACTGCCAAAACATATTGTTACAATAAAGAAATAATCAACCAGACTTAATTTCTAGAGTTTTGTGCTCAATTTAATTTAACATAATTCACCAAAACCATTCTTCATAAATAATTTCTTTGGCCTTGTTGGTTTGTATGTGTTTTCAGGGTATACTCAAGCAGTCAAAGCTGCGGTCCATCAGTAAATCTGACACGGAGATGAACAAGATGAACTGCAATGGCAAAAGTGAGTGCATCTCTCACATGTAAACCTTGTTGTGTGCTCCTGTAAAGTGTACCTCATTGTTGTCATGGAGAAACTATTGTTCTTGTTTCAACTGCATGACAAAATAATTTCTGTGTCATTCAAGTTGATTTTTGGGACATGAACACAAAGCATCGGGGTATGCACTGTAAGTATCATTTATTTGTAACCATTAAAAACACCAAACTTTGAGTTTGAAGGTCTTTGCAGTGTTTCCTGGACTCTTTAATACACGTTCTGGCCCAAATTCCCTTAAAATATGAGAAAATATGAGGACCTAAGACGAGAAATTTACCCGCAAACAGAATTCACATCATAGTTAAGATTCAGCTTTATTTAATTAGAGTGTTCAGACCTAATTTATGAGCATCTCTCTCTCAAAGACACGAATCAGAGCGCCAAGGCGACTCCTGGAGCTCCATCACTCGGAGTCAACAGGGAGCTGCGCTTGTGGGCGCCGTGACAGGCGCCCAGGAGGATTTGAAGAGATAGAAACATATGTCCTGCCTCATATTTGTCCCGCTTCCACTGCAGAGTGATGAAGCCAGTTTGGATCCATATACTCAAACATCTATGTCAGTTCCCAGTTTACTGTCTCTTTCAGACAGGGCTGTGACTAACAGTTACTTTAATAGTCAATTATTCAGACGATTAATCAATTAATCGGGTAAATTCTTCACCCGATTTTTGACCCTTTATTTTTATTTTTTTGTTTTATTTTTTGAAAAGATATGGAATACATTAAAAGATGCAAATAATTAAATTATTTTCATAAATAAGAAGATAAATTTATTGCCTAAAATGCCACAACATTCCTTTTGTATGCGCTAGATCATTTGTAGTAAAAGATGCATTTGCAGCTAAAAGAAATACTGTCAATTTGTTTTTTTATTATTAATAATAATTAGATAGCAAAGGTGATTCATAGGACATTTGTTTTTACAGAATTTGAAATAGGTGAAGCTAAAAATGACATCTAAGTTCTGAGTCGAACATATTTACAGATAAGGAAGGTTTGTCATCTTGGATGCAAAATCTATATATTTTTGTACATTTTTGGCTTATTACTGCTCTAAGCTTATATCAGCAAATGGCTCTTTTAAGCATCTGTGTAGACCAGTTAATGATTAATCAATTACTATATTAGTTGACGATTATTTCAATAATCAATTCATCCAATTAATGATTTCAGTCCAACTTTAAATACTTCCCTGTCTTCCCAGGAGGGGGCGCTAGAAAAAATTGGGGCGTCTCCATCTCTACGTGTGTGACACGATTCTGTATTATTCAGTTAGCAATTAGTCTGTTACTAAATTAGTTGCTAATTATTTAGTTAGCTTTTCAGCTAGCTTTTCTAATACTCTGAAATATTCCTTTTCCATTGATTAGACTTCTAATTGCACTTCTCCAACTTCCCAGAAGGGGGCGATAGGAAAGAAAGGCCATGTTAATAATTGGGTGGTCTCTAGCTCTGCCTTTGTCACATCAGTCTGTATCCAGTTAGTGATTAATCGATTAACCAACCAATCCATTTTATTTGTGTAGCACTTTTCAGCAACGAGGCAGTTCAAAGTGCTTTACATCATAAAAACACAAAAATACAAAGTTGTAGAAATTACTACTAATTAGATTGACAATTATTTCACTAATCAATTAATCGCGATTAATCATTTCAAATCTACTTCAAAATACTCTGAACTATTCCTTTTCCCATTCATTAGTCTTCTAACTTCACGTCCCCATCTTCCCAGGAGGGGGGCCGCCACTTCACCAGGTGGAGATTATTTCAATAATTGATTAATCACGATTCGTTCGATTAATCGTTTCAGCTCTACTATCAGGTTTTCCTTTCTCCCGTGTTCGTAAACCCTTTGAGGATCAGTCAATCGAGGGATGTGAATTCTGTTTTCTGGAGGGTGTCAGTTGAACAGAGAGCATAACAGCCAGCAGCATGAGCCCAGCGGAGGCATCTTAAGAAACGTCCAGCCAGCATGGACCTTCTGCCGCTGCCCAGCCGCTGGTCTAACTCTGACCTTCGTTCTCAAGGCAGGCAGCTTCCCCAGATCCCCTCTGGGACTGGAGAGGACAGCGAGCACACTTATTCAGAAGTGGGCCAACGTTCCTCCACTGCACGTACTGACGATGCCCTCTACGCCATGGTAGGCAGGGCCGGGCAGACGGACACTCCGGCCCCTCCGGCCGTTCCCGCCAACACCCCGGCGCCCCCGGACCCGGACGGCGAGGTGGACGGCGCGCTGCCCGAACCCGAGGCCCCGGTCATGTCTCCCCCACACCCTCGGGAGACGGCGGAGTACGCCTGCGTCAGGAAGCTGAGGAAGGCTGAAAAGGCGCCTCAGAAGAGGGACAGTGGGACGGATATGGCAGAGCCGCCCGCCCCACCTCCACGCCACGGGCCACCGTCGCATCCCGCCCCCCCGCCGCCTCACCCCCACAGCACAAAGTTGCCTCGTAGAAACATTGAGGCCTTCAATGTCCCATCATTCCCAAAGGTTGGTACAATTTATTCTACCATTCAGTTACTAGGTTGCTGAAATCTTTTGCTACATTTCTACAGAGTTAACATTGAAAATGTTTGCCTACCTGGATGTTCAGGTGGTACTTCTGTTTGAAGAACAGGCACATTCGAACATTTGCCAACAGAAATCACCCTCAAAACCATGAATGTCCGACTTACCCAACCTTGCAAGTACAATAGGTGTCAGTGATCTTGTCCACAGCATTTTTTTAATTAGTTTGAATCGTATAATACTGCAAATGTAAAATCTTTTTTTGTATTTTTGGTCTAGTTTCCCGTGCAAATATGCTAATACACTTGAAATGAGACAAAATGAGCTTACAAGTAACTTTTCAGCAGCATATAGGAGCTTGTTTTAGTCAATAATACCTTTATATTAATTAAAAAGTAAAAATTTCACTGTCAGATTGTTTAGTTTATTACATGAGAAAAAGTCTTATCCTCCTGACTACCAGTAGTTCATGTTTGTCCTCTGTAGAGGACATTTCTAAACTTGAATATCTCTCACCCTCTGCATTCTACTGAATTAATTCCTTTTGGTATCTGGAGAGGACATTTAGGGCTTTTCAATGATACCGCATGTGAAGGGGTGGGACTTTTGTACGTACCTTTTTCTAATTCATAAAAATTACATTTATCAGTAATAACACATTTTATGAGAAGAAACAAGTAAGTGCATAAAACCTTTTATTACCTTACAAAGACTGTGGGATTTTAAAAAAAATGGTGATTGGACAATATTTTTTTTCCTGGTAGTCAGGAGGATATAAGTGAAATAATCTGTCAGTGGAACTAGAACTTTTTCATCAATATTAAGGAATTGTTTACTTAAAATAAGCTCCTATATCTTTCTGAAAAGTGGCTTTTCAGAAACAACAGCAATAATTTTGTCTTATTTTGAGCGTGTTCAGGTATTTTCACTAGAAACTAGACCAGAAACACTCGGTAATCTTTTGCAGCGCTGCGTTTCTGTGAGGTTTCCTCTTGGTGGAGGATCTGCGGGGCTGTAATTGTGCCAGTGATGCTGTTTCCCCCGGCTGTTCTCGTTCGCTGGCACTTCTGCTTAGACCTCTTTGAAGTCCAGGCTGTGAACCTGTTTATTTGTGGTCGGGTTCTTGTCTTTCTGCCATCAGCGGTGTCACCTCCTCCATATGTTCGCAGCAGCAGGACTGCAGGTTGGCTGGCTGGTTTTTATTGTACATGCATGGCTCTTTGCTCCCCTCCAGGTGACAGTGGGACGCCATTTGCTGCCCCCGTTTGAGGTCAGAAAGGTCGCGCTGTCTGCTGTGACCCGAGTTCATTTACACGCACAGTTCACAGGCTTACAAGCGTACGCAGTTTGCTCACAGGTCTGGCCGCCACAGATTTCCTTTTGGATGATGCAACTCGCTGAAATTGAGTCATCTACAATAAAAGCACCTGCTTCCTCACAGGCTCCACCTTTCAGGGAAAATCTCTTCAGCGCCGCATGAAATCCATTCAACACGACTCCAACACTACGCCATTTCTTAAGAGAGGTTAATTTGTCACCCATGAGTCTGTTTGAAAATGCAGTTTTCACAGCTGGAGAGGTCTTCCCGTCTCTGCAGCAGCATCCCTGAACATGTGCCAACTCTGTCCTAAAGCCTGGCTTGTTGCTGTGCTGACAGGAAGTGATGTTTATGGGCAATGGAGAGCAGTACATCTGGAAGCCTCCGGAGGATGAGGACATGCTGATGCTCCAGAATAAAGCGCTGGGTCCACTGGGAGCCCATTTAGTGGAGAATATACAACCGTCTGCCGCAGTGGTGAGTGACGACGACGACGCATTACGCAATTCAAAATGTTTGTTGTTCTCCACCTGTAATACATCTACAAACCAATTTATTTACACCCACTCAATGTAGTAAAGTATTCTTTTCCTTTGAACTTTTTCAGATTTTTGTCCCCAACACTAATGGCCCAGTCAAAGTAATGCACAATTGTGAAGCAGTAGGAAATGGATGTAGGATTAAACTGCAGAAGCACAAAATCTTACCAACTATTTTTGGTCTAGTTTTGGGTGCAAATATCTTGGTTACAAATCCAACTCACAAGTAACTTTTCAGCAAGAAATATGAGCTTGATTATTAATGCAAAAAGTACTATTTCCACTGGCAGATTATTTTACTTATAACAAGACATTTTCTAATGTTATCAGTAAAATAATCTCCCAGTGGAACTAGTACTTTTTAAAAATCAATATTAAGAAATTATTGACTTAAAACAAGCTCATTTTATTGTAGCCTTTTCTTAACAATATATATTTTTTTAAAAACATGCAGTTTTAATTTTTTGTTTGTCAGAGGTTAGAACAGGATTTGATTTATTCTTTGGTAGATTTGGGTCGCTCAAATTCAGTTAAGAGGCCAAAAATGGCCCACAGACCGCACTTTGAACACCCCTAGTCTATAGAAATGTGAACAAAATATCTGACTTTCTTCCTTACAATCACAAATCTCAGGTTTTAAACATCATCTTCTGTACATTTCATTGTATGAAATGAAAAAATGTAAAATCTGTTTAAGATTGTAGATAAATGTGCATTTTACTAAACATACTAAAGCTGCTTTATTTTAGCTTCAGCCCTTTTGGGCTTGACTGAAAAAAGTCAGGTTTCTTTAATTGCTTGGTGACGCTGATGAAAACACAAACGGTATCAAAATGTTGGTGTCCATGAAGCTTTTTGAGAAAAGCTGAAAACCGGTCAATGAGCTCCAGTGTTTTCGCCTATTCTTGTTTGAAGGTTTGCTTGTTTGCCGCTGGTGTTTGGTTTTGAAGAGAGGATTCCTATTTTCCTTTGCTGGTGATTACTTTTAATGGAGGTCATATTTGTGCAGGTGTTTCTGCCACAGAGTATTGTATTTTCTTTCTGCTCCCTGAAGGTCTTTTTCACTTCATTGCTAGATGGATGGATTGAAAAACATTTACAGTTGTGCAGGAATCAGCTTTAATATAATCATCCTGTTCTGTTTGGAGAGTTTATTTCACTGGACTTGAACTATTTTTGCAGAGAGCTGAATGCAAATAAATACTTTGGCACAACAATGTAGTTTTTGGCAGTGTCCAAAAATTATACTCAAGTATGAGTAGCACTGCTTTAACTTATTTATTCTGAAGTAAAAGTAAAAAGAAGGTGATATTACTAACGTAAAAAGCCCTCTCAGTAACTGATCAGAACATTATTGGTCACACTGCGAAAACAAGATCTTACCAAATAATTTTGATCTAATTTTGTTACAAATATCTTAAACATTTGAAATAACTAAACTAACTTAGAAGTAGCGTTTCAGCAAAATATAGGAGCTTGTTTAAGTCAATAATTCCTTAATATTAATGAAAAGTTTTTAGTTCCACTGGCAGATTATTGCACTTATTTTACCAAATTACAGGTGAAATAATCTGTAAGTTTTAAAATCAAAATTAAGGAGTTACTGACATACAACAAGCTCCTCTATCTTACTGAGAAGTTACTTGTAGATTTGTTTTGTCTTATCTGAAGCGCACTGAGATATTTGCAGTAGAAACCAGAGAAGACAGCCGGTCAGGTTTTCTGTTTTTGCAGTGAAGCAGCTGTTTGCACCAGGATCCTTGAACATCGTCTTAACGTCTCTGAATAAAAACCATTTTCCTGTCTGACTCCAGGTGGCTGAGATGTACTCCAAAGTGTGCAAACCTGGAAAGAAGAAGAGAGCGATGCCGGGTTCTCCCCCGGCGAACCTGGGCTTCCGGACCTTGGGTCGAGGCGACCGGGACCGGGACGGTGGATTCAGCGTTGTGGTCAAACCGCAGACATGGGCCCCTCAAGAGGGCAAAGCGTCGGAGGCTCCCTGGACGACCACTGCTACGAGTCCATCGGCACGGAGGAGTGCGACCCGGCGTACGACAACATGGAAGGCGGGGGCGCCTGGAAGCGCGAGCGGCCTCCGAACACATGTGCCACGCTGCGGCCGAGGAGGAAGAAAGCCCAGCAGCCCCTGCAGCAGCAGCACCCTCCGCCGCCGCCGCCGCCCACGCAGCAGACGCCCAAGTTGCAACACCTTCCTGCCAAAGCCCTGCTGCTGCCGGGGGAGAACCTGTACGAGAGCATCGGCGACCTGAAGCAGGGCTCCGCCACCTCCAGCACCACCACCATCTTCACCTTCAACGACGGCATGGAGATGTACGTTACAGGGCTCTGAGGCAGCGGCTGCACTGTGACTCCCTCTGAGCTGACACTGCTGGGTCCCATCATGCCCATCACACATACTGTTTACATTAAAGTCACGACATCAGGCCTTTCACAGGCGCCACGCTGCAAAAACACCACATATTACCAAGTACTTTGCTCCAGTTTCTAGTGTAAATGTCTTAGTACACTTGAGGTTAGGCAAAACAAACTTACAAGCAACTTTTCAGCAAGATATAGGAGCTTGTTTTAAGTCAATAATTGCTTTAGGGTGACCTGCTATGCTTCCTTGAACAGGTTAGGAGATAATTTGGGCTTTTCAAATTCATATTCAGAAACACTTTATTCATCCCAAATTAAATGTTATAATTCACTAATTAAAATTTTGCAAAGAATTGCTGTAGATGGTGATGACTGTTGGCAGGGAAGGTCTCTTGTAGCAGTCTGTGTTACAGCAAATCGGAAGAAGCCTCTGACTGAAGACACTGTGTCATGAAGAGGATGGTCAGGGTTGTCCATAATTTATTTGTACAAACATGTTCATTATATTTTTTGCACAGAATCAGAATTATTGTTAATTATTGTTAATTGTTAATGTTTGTTATTGTGCAAGAAAAAACCCAGCAACTCTGCAATTAAATACTTAAATAAAACAAACAGAAACAACTGAGGTATTAAGAAAATTGGTTTGGATGAATTTACGATGTTCAGACCAACAGTTCATGGGTAGAAACTTTTTTTTTTTTTAAAGTCTGTTGGAATAATTTTTAGATCATTTTAGTCTGGTCAGTTCTGCTTGTTTTGAGCCGTTTTAGCGTCTCTGTCACTTTAAATCCAATAAAGTCCTACTGGCCACGCCCCCCCAATGTCTGAGTGGAAACCGATATTCTAACATCTTTTCTGAATGTTAACTCAACAACTTGTGTTTCCCAGCAACACACAGCGGTAAAACCAGCTGACCACATGTGATGGAATTCAGCTTCGGTTGCTAGGTAACGGGTTGGGCTCGGCTGGGGTTGCTAGGTAACGACGCAGCGGCTGCTGATTTGTGATGTTACATCCAGGAGTTTTTTTAATTTTCACACACTAAATAATACAAAGTTAGTGCCAAAATAGCCTTGATGGTTTTCTGAAGCGATTGGGTGTTTAAAGAAGCAGCAGAGACCAAAATGGAATTATAAAAATGTGCAAAATGTGACTTTTGAACAAAAGGATCCCTTCAATATTGATACAAAAGTACTAGTTTGGCAGATTTTTTTTTTTTTTTTTTTTTTTTTTTTACAAATAAGACATTTTTCCCATGTTGTAAGAGAAAAATTCACCCATAAAACTGGTATTTTTTAAATAAACAGTAAGGCATTATTGACCTAAAACAAGCTCCTACATTTTTCTGAAAAGTTACTTGTATGCTAGTTTTAGTCACTTTAAGTGTAGTAAAATATTTGCACTAGAAACGAGATCAAAAAAATGTTTGGTAAGATTTAGTGTTTTTTTCCGTGCAGAGGCCTTGGGTGGTAATGTTGATCTGTTATGACCTGGGCTGAATACAAAGTCCTGTCTGCAAACCTTAAAGGAATCCAAAGGTAGTGAATAATAAATGAGCACAAGACCATTGCAGAGTGATCTGTAGGTAAACAGTAGCACTTCAGTTTTACTGATACATCTGTGCAAAGCACAAAGAAGTCAAAAGCCTAAATTCTTCCTCAATTCTAGCAGGTAAAAATAGTCCCATGTTTGGTCCAAGATGGACCTCTAATTGGGGAAATATTTTAGTAGCACTTAGTCTGTGGTGAACAGGCTTTCCCTGTATATTTGATCAAGATAGAAATCAAATTAAATATTAATCAAAACACTTGAAAGCTCAGGGACCAAGAAGAAAAACTAATTATAAATAGTATTATAATGAAAAATTGCACATTTTGCATTCCTCCTAAAAGCTTCGACAAATTGAGACCATTTTCTCATAAAAAAAAAAAGAAAGCCAATCGGATTCTTCCCTCCATGAAGTTTCACTTGACATGGACTGAACACTGTCTCCACTGCTGTCTGTATATGAAGTGTTTTACTTTGTTGATCCTGTTTCTGCACTTTGCCTGCTACGAGTTGCATGCCTAAAACAAACAAAAAAAAGCAAAAACAAACAAAAAAACAAGCACTGTCATGTGGTTTCTCTATATGAATGTTTTTATTTTCTTTTGTAGTTGGCTGTTTACCGTTTTGTTTATTTTTTCTGTTTTACTGTGTTGCTTTATTTCTCTGTGGAGCTCTAAGCCGGTTTGATGAAGGATGTGTTTGGCTTGGCGGTGTTTAGATGCTCTGCTGTGGCCCAAATGAATCCAGGAGAACGGTCCGCGGCCCCCTTGCGCCCCCCACTCCAACACGCCCCTGTCTGCTCAGTCACATCTGTGGGTCATCCCTGCCTTGTGGTCATACGAATCCGCTTGGGTTTCCATCAAAGTGCAGCGCGGAGAGCAACAACAGGAACTGACTTGTGTTGGCAAATGTCACGTCTCATCGTCACTCCATTGATGAACACTCTCTCTGTTATCAGTGTTAAAATATATCGCGGAAAAAATAAAAAAAATAAAGACGTAAACCGAAAGAGCATCAACCTTCCCCCTTACAAAACCATAAATTTACATCCAAAACCTGAACAATAGCAGCGACTTCACTCAACCAAATACCCCCAACAAACAATGTGATTATACTGTAATGTTGATGCAACGTGTATGTACATGACAAAAAGAGAAAGAATAATAAATATATCATCAGTGTCAAGAAATCTATCTTTTTCTATTATGTTTAGTTGTGTTTTTTGGAATGACTTATATTGTGACACAAAACTGCAAAACAGCTGCAATGTAAAAAAATATTCCGTGTTACTCTCTGTTTGTTGTTTTATCGAAGCCATGAAGCTACGGTGTGTTCTTGGAAAAAGCCCTGCTAAGTTTTAAATGTGGCAGCTAATGTTGTGTGTTTGCTATTCAGACTACAGGGTCTTGTATTCAAAAAAGCGTGTAATTTAAGTGCTAAAGTGCAAAAGATTGTAATGTTTTATATCAAGATTACTATTCATGAAATGTCAAGTCAAGTTTATACTTTTGTAATAAAGTGGCACTTTAAAAAAAAAAAAGTTTTATCTCATAGTCTCGCTTATTAAAAAGTGGAGGGAGAAACAAGCAAAAAGCTTTTCTGATCCTAAAAGCTGCCAGGAGATTTCTATTTTTAGGTTTTTAAAAGGAGGAAAACTATTTGTAAACCTTTTTATTTCTATTTCTGGCACCATTTTAGATCTGCTTCTCTTCTGCACAACTTTAAATGGATCAGGAGTTTTGAAGAGAGGTTTTGATTAAAGGTTATAAGCAGTTGGCGTCTTCTTATGATTGGAAATCGGATTTCAGAATAAGATCACACCTGAGTTGAGCTTGACTTATTTGGATGTGGTTTGCTAATTGTTTGTGCCAACAACAAGATAAGGACCTTTTTCTCCTTCATTTTATGCACAAATGCAAAAGTTAAGTTGCCCAGAAATAAAATGGCATATTCCTGCAACTTCAATTCAATTCAAAAACTCCAATCGACATTTAAGAGAATTAAATGTAGTTCAGAAAGGATCTCCTGTAGCAGTCTGTGTTACTGTCGATTGGAAGAAGTCTCTGCAGGAAGACACTTTTGTTTGTTAACCATCTCAAAGCGGATGTGGAGTGTCTGTAATTTTCTAGCTTTTAAGAAGAATCATTGTTTGCACATTAATCCTCAGATGCACTTTCACTATTTTCATATGTGCGGCAGCCATATTGGTTTTTGAACATAATGTTTCATAATGTCCAATTTTTCCAGTTTGCATTCCGACTTCCGGGGGTTTTCCTGATGCATTTCAGGTGAGAAAATCCAAAGAGAACGAACCAAGCTAACAGCTAAGAGAGAATAAAACCATAACAGACTTTGGCCATTTTCAAATTGTGACTACATTTGCATTGGAGGATTATTTACAAAGGAAATGAAGTTAGTCCTTTTCCTGTATGAATCTAAACTGAGAAACAATCTCCAAATTTGGGAACCATCAGGTTCATTGTAGATAACCTCCAGGACGGTTACTAAAGCTCCATTTTAACAAACTGATGTGATGTTTTTTGAGATTGTCTGCCTTAGCGTTATCTTCAGCTGGACAATCAGTTGCCACCGTTTACATCTGATTACTTATCAGTCTCAGAACAATCAAATTTACAATAGCTGACTGTTTCACTTGTATGTTTTGTGGCCTGCTTACTGTCACAATCCACCAGGGGTCAGAAGTTGCTTTAAAGGTGACCTACTTTCCTTCCTTCACCAGGTTAGCATAGCTCTATCAACAATACAAAAATGTTCATTAGATTTTTAACAAAATGATTCTTAGATAATCAAATTTTAGTTTGGTCAGTTCGGCCCATTTTGAGCTCTTGTCAGAATTAGTTGTTTTAGGGAGTTCCGCTTTGGTTGCTAGGCGGCAGGTTGGGCTTGGCTGGGGTTGCTAGGTAACGACACAGTACCCGTGACAGCGAGGAGGTTTACGAAAAGGCTCGTTTTCCAGACACCAAAACACATTGACTTATTACCAAAAAGAAAACTTTTACATTGTTTTCTGTTTGGATCATTTTCAAGAACTCTTTGAAGTCTCTTTATTATGAATTACAGTAACATTTAATTTCCCTTTGCGATCAATAAAGTATTTTTGAATTTGAATTTCCAAAACCATCAGCATCTCATGGAAGACCATGTAACAATCGTCTTTTTGTAAATGTTTTATGTTTTACTTTGTTTTAGAACCTGAAATCAGAAATAAGATGGTGTTCCTTTTAAAAATGACCCAAATTTTGTAAATGTTTTATGTTTTACTTTGTTTTAGAACCTGAAATCAGAAATAAGATGGTGTTCCTTTTAAAAATGACCCAAATTTTGTATTCTAAACATGAATAAGTTGTATTGTGATAAACGGTTTTGTCTGAACAAGTTTCATGCTCTTTGGTTTTTTAAATGCTCGAACAGGAGTAGGGGGTCTAACTGTTTCACCTGCTAGATTTGTAAGATTTTTTTATTTTTTGTTTGTATCCTTTGTTTACAAAATAAAACAACTTTATTTTTAGTTGTTTAATTTCAACTAAATTACTTTCCTGTCCAGAAATGTAATAAAAATAACAGATTAGACACAGATATGTGAATATTTTTTAATAAAAAATTTGAATATTTCATCAAAATCCCCCCCCCCCCCTCCCAACAGCGATCGTTATTTACAATAACTAAATAATCTGAATTGATATGAGTTACAACAACAATTTAATTTCTCTTTGGGATCAATAAAGTAGTTTAAAATTTTAATCTTAACCAGTTTTTTTACATGACTTTATAACCTTTTAACGGAAACTCAGTTTAACAATCTTAAGCTTTTAATTCAAGCTGACATTTAACAAAAATCAGTTGTAGTAGAGCTCCTGAGTGTTTGTGTTTATTTATATATACATATAAATATGTGTGTGTGTGTGTGTGTGTGTGTGTGTGTGTGTGTGTGTGTGTGTGTGTGTGTGTGTGTGTGTGTGTGTGTGTGTAGTGGGGTTTGCGTCTGTGTTGCTGTGGACCGATGAGGGATGTGGGGGGGGGGGGGGGGGAGAAAGGAGAAAAAAAAAAATAGGTCACCCCTTAAAACAAAAAGCTTGCAGTCAACATCGCAACCGTCTGCTGAATTTCCATTGGCTGGCCTGTCTCCATGGTAACAGGTTAACCTTGAGGCAGTAGTCACATGAGCAGAGTGAGTTTTCTGCTGTCTTGGAGGATGCAGAGCAGGTCGTGTGACATCCCCGATCACCGTGCCAACCAGCCACGGTGGGGGAAAAAAAACTAAACAAAACAAAAATAAAACTAAACACAACCGCTCAGACTGGAGGCGTGAAGATGACACAACATTCACAGCTCTGCTGATGTGCGATAATCTCCCTGTGAGCAGCGTGAATGGCTGAATGAATGAATGCATGAATGAGGAGCTGAGATTGCCTTAAAGTGGGAGATTACCCGACAATAGGGAGCGTCACCAGGGGTGGGTTTTATGGGTGAACACAGCAGAGTGGAACAAACAGTGCTGGCCATAAAAGCCCCCAAAACAACCTGAATGTTGTTATAGTCCAAGCTTTTTACAGTCTGTGAGGCACAAAACAGATAATTTAGCAGCTAAAATAAGAAATTAAATATACCTCCGAATGTTCTAGATGTAATTCGGGTGTGTAAGTGTGTCTTCTGTGCTTTTACACAGCGCATTAGCAGAAGGAGCAGCGAGAGCAGGAGGTTTCTGAGCGATACTGCCCCCTGCAGGCCGAACCGTGCACTGCAGCAGGGCGGCCTGCGTGTGAACCCTGAGAGTCTGAGGAGGTTTTAAATATTCAGCCTGTGACCGACCGTGACCTCTGGTTCAGGCTCTGCTCTGTGTGTGCAGAGAAAACTGAACACAGGCTCAGATCCCCCTCTCTCTCCCACTATGGAAGAGGATTAGGACAGAAAAATAATAATAAACAACTGAAAAACGTTGGATTTTGTGTCAGAATTCTGAGTGTAATCTAAGAATTATGACTTTTTCTCAGAATTGTGACTTCTTACTTAGATTTCTGACTTTATTTCTCAGGATTTTTACTTTTTTTTGGAGTACCAATTAAGGTCAGAATTATGGATTTTTTTCTCCTATTCCTATTTTAATCTAAAAATTCCAACATTTTCCTCAGAATTGAATTTTTTTTTGTCTGAGAATTCTGACTTTTTTCAGAATTCTGATTTTTCTTTCTAATAATCACAATTTCTTAAAAATTTCACCTTTAGGCAAATCTGGTCTTAAAACTCAAATCTACCAAATAAATTTATGTCAGGCTGTCAGAGTGGAGAAAATGTAGGTTTATAAATCCCATAACAAGAAAGAAACAGTTTTATGATTATGTGACATAAAATGAACAATGTTTGTTTATTTGCATTTTGACACAGAATCAGAACTCTGAGATTAAATTCACATGTTCCTCTTTCTTCTCTTTATTTTCCAGCATCTTTGTGTCTCCAAATCTCTCAGTTTTGGCGCCTTGGTCACAACATTTTTTTTAATCAAGAATCGGCACAGCAGCCTGTCGCATGCATAATTTGCATTTTATATGAATGCATGGCTCCTGAAATATATTAACTACTGCGTTGAACCAATGCAATGTGGGTGCAACATTGTACGCTTATTGCAACGACAATTTTGATGCAACTCTCCTGCAAATTAAAGAACTATTGCTATTTTCTCCGCTTGTTTGTTTCTCCACTCCATTTTCTGTCATCAATAAACAACAGAAAATTAAAAAAATATGATTAAATGCACACCCTGTGTGAAATTCAGTGATATAAATATAAATTTCACTAAGTTGCTTCCTGAAGGGGCCTATTGGGAATGTTTTCAAGGACAATATTTGAGTTTGTGGTGGCATGAATACCTTCAAAAAAATAAAAAATTAAATAGTTTTAAAAAATTATTTCTATCGTTATTACAACAGTACCACAAAATATTGTGATAAAATTCAAATTCCATGACACCTTATTGAACCATCTCATTTGAATATGCTGCTGGAGATGAGCAAACTTTTACATAAATTTAATCATTTATTATTTAATCTTATTGGAACGAGATGAACTCTTTAATGTTTCCAATAAATTTCACACAAAAACCAAATATCCCAAACATTTTGTGAAAAGTGCACAGCAGACAGAGTACACTGCAAAACCCCAAAAGCTTACAAAGTAATTTTGGTTTAGTTTTTACTGCAAATATTTTTCATACACGTGAAATAAGACAAAACCAACTTACAAGTAACTTTTCAGCAAGAAACAGGAGCAATAAATCCCTAATATTGATGAAAAAGTTCTAGTTCCCTAGAAGATTATTTCACTTATAGAAATACATTTTATAAGTTAAATAATGAAAGTGCTTTTTCATCAATATTAAGGAATTATTTACTTTAAACAGGCTCATATAAAAGCTTGTTGAACAGTTATTTTCAAATTAGGTGTTTATTTCAAGTACTAAGATATTTGCAGTGGAAATTCTCTGACCATAAAAACTTAGTAAGAAGCTTTAGCAGCTAAGTTTTGATATTTTTGCATAGCTTTTTTCTAAATAACGTGTGTTACATAGAGGTGCAGCATTTCTTGGAAATGAAGACACTTATCATTATAACATGCTAAACAAAAAACAAAATAAACATTACAGTGATCTGCTGTTTTTCCTGTTGACATTTTTCTGTCACATTAAACCTACAAAAATATATAAATCTGCATTTTTCATGCATGTTCAGTTTGAAAACTGACAATTCATTCATATCCTGGATTAGATTATGAAATAAATGAAATTATTGCAATGTTTAACCTCACAGGTGATGATGGCACCAATCTTTATAGAAATATTCAGTAAATTTTACCTGTTTTATCATACAAAAAATGGTCTATAGTGTATAAAATGAATATAAGAATATATCTGGTGTCTGTGCCTTAACCAGAGTCACACTGACAGCTGCTCCTGGTTCTCTTCATCACTCCAGCCGACCGACCCATCCGTCCCAAAGTACCGGTCCCCAAAGTCTCCTGAAAACATGCAGCGGAGAAACAGCAAACAGGAAGGAAAAGGAGCTGCGTTAAAAAGAAATTTAGCTAAACACATGCAGAAGTTTTTCACAAAATACACAAAAATATAAAATCATTTTCATTTAAAACAGAAAACCAGCCATTATTTCTGCTGCTACTATTTACTATGTTTACTACTATTATGGTTACAGTAATGTGTTGTATTTTACTAGAGTTTTAACCCAGTTTACTTTTTATTTAGGAACACAAAGAGAAATACAAGAGTTTAATGTTTTAAAAGTTTTAACCTAATTTAACACTAATTATTTTGTCCATAAGACGGTTCTGGTCCAAACATTTGTGTTTTTTATGGTTGAAGATTAGTCACAGTTTCTGCACTCTCTTTTTTCTGTCAATAAGCTTTTATTCAACATGTTCTCATTAAAAATCATCAACAACATTTTAAAGCTGCAGTCTAATCTAGGTTTTAGTTTTTAGCCAAAACGCTCTTTTCGTTGTCAAGAATTACTTTTAGGAATGTTTAACTAATTTTCGAAAATATTGATTTATATTTTCAATATTTAAAGTTGCGCAGCTCTAAAATGTCTTGATTTAGTCCTTTAAAATGGCAAAATTCAAATTGCTATATGGAGGTATATAATGTGACTCAGACTGAAACTTTATTTAAATCTCATAAAAAGCCGCAGCTTTGTTAACAAACGTCACATTTGATATCTTAGCAACGTTTTTATTTTGAGCTCATCCTTTTTTATCATGCAGTTCTTCCAAAGGATATTTAGTTTCACTAATTATAGCATTTGTGGTTGCTAATGGTAACTGATATGAATAAAAGTTTTTGCTTTTTGTTGTTATTGTCATTTTGAGATAGTGTTAATGTAAACAATGCTTTATATTTGGATCTTGAACATACATTACATGTTGCTGCTTCTTTATGTTTTATTTACAGGATCTGAGGTGGGTAGAGCACTCAAAAAATTTACTCAAGTAAGAGTAAAAAAGTAATTGGTAAAAAGTCTGACTGAAAGTCTGAAAAATTATATATTCAGATTAACCAAATTATACATATTGAAGTTTTAATTTTGGTATTTTAAGGACTAAAAGGACAATAATTCATAAAAGTAACAAAGTAAGAACATTTTTCCAAATCAGTTTGTTTCAATGAAAAAACTTATGAAACTTCATCAACAACTGCAGGTGTGTGTCTGTGCCTGGTAGACTTCTGGTTAAAACATGTTTGTTTTTCCATTAAGTGAGTAGAAAATCCAGACATTTTACTCAAATAAGAGCAAAAATACTTCATAATGAAATTACTCAAATAAAAGTACATCTTGTCAATGCAAGTTACTGATGTAGAGTAAAAGTAAAGAGTTACATCTCTGCTAAAATGAAATGGGTGAACTGAAACTTAAATGTACGTGGCTACTTACCGATACCAGGAATGACGTGGAAGGATTCGTCCAGGTCCTTGTCCACAGCCGTGGTGATGATCTTGACCTTTGGGAAGGCGTAGGCCACAGAGTGCACTCCCAGTTCAGCCATCAGCAGCGACACCAGCATGATCTTTTCTTCCTGAACGTCATGATCCTGCTCAGACACACACACCAGAGGGACACAGCAGTCAGTGGCTTATGCAATCATCTTTTTAAAAATATCTTCAAAACATTGTACTAATCAAACTCACCAACTAACATTGCAAATCTAGTAATAGTTTATTATATTAAAATTAGTTTCAGGCGATGCGCTTAGACCAGTGGTTCTTAACCGGGTTCGGTGAGTCGGTCTCAGGGGTTCAGCGGAGCCTCTGAGGTAAAGACTCACTTGTGTAAAGTCGTGATGACGCCCAGCTTTGCCATCACTTACTGCAGAGGATCACGTTACATTGCTTAGCCAATCAGAGGATCACGTTACATTGCTTAGCCAATCAGAGGATCACGTTACATTGCTTAGCCAATCAGAGCTGTGGAGGAGCCCTGATTGGAGGAGCTCAACTCTCAGCATGGATTTTAACTTTTGTCTTTAATTACTTCAGCAAAGTTCACAGTTTTTACCAAATTCTGTAGTTTTCTGTGTTCTTCTAAATCTGCTCCTTAGTGGCATCTTTTCGGGGTTGGTACTGCCTCTAGTGGTGTGGAGGTGGTAACACAGCTATTATAATTAAGTTACTAAGTCAGAATACAGCAAAGTCTTTATTATTTATTATAAATTTTTCATTCTCTTAAGAATATAGAGCTAATTAAATGACCTAAATAAGACCTTAAAGTGGCTCCAGTTTCTCTCGATGGCCAACCTGTTGAAACTGTGGCACATTTTAAATACTTTGGGTCGTTCCTGGACAGTCAGCAGCTCAACTGTGCTGAAAACACTGGCTATATTTTGAAGAACTGTTCTCAGAGACTCTACCTGTTAAGAAGACTTGGTGATCATGTCTTGATTTTGGGGAAAAAAAAATCTTTTTTAATTATCACTACAGAAGGGTTCAGTGAATGCGCATATGAAACTGGTGGGTTCGGTACCTCAAAAAAAAGGTTAAGAACCGCTGGCTTAGACCTTCTTTTAGTACCGTCGTTTGGCCGCCATCCAGCAGAGGGCGCCGCTGGTCATTCTGAGCCGTTAATATAGAAACAAAGATGGCGGCGGGGATATAACACAACTGGAAATAGAAACGGTCTAACGGTCCGGTGTCGGGTGGAAAATGCACTTTATGATGTTATGTTTTTAAATATGAATTCTCGACAAACTCATGAAGCTGTTATCTTACTAGCGCTTATTCAGTCGAGCTGCTTCAACTTTATTAATCAAATATTATAAATGCGCTACAAAGACGAGAAAGTGGTTACAGAAAAGCAGAAGATGCAGAAAAAACGTAAATATGGGGGAAACATGATGATTTCGAGGGCTGTCGTGAGTTAATTCATATACTGGAAAGAAGCTTTTACTCTCCTTCAAGAGCAACCAGAGACAGTACTTCTGTATGAACGTCTCTCTGTTTCACATATAATTTTCATCCTTCATTTCTCTATTCTGTAACATAAGAGATTTTTAAAATATGCATAGGTTTAATAATGTGGAAAAAAACACAAATTTCTATTTATTCAATCAATATTTAATAGAGATGATGACACAAAATAATGTTAAAATCTAAAGAATATTTTTTAATTCAGCGTTTTTATGGAAAATGCATCCCTTTATGTTATGTAATACAGTTGGCACTGTTGATACAAGATAAAACTTAGGTTTATAAGAAAATGGTTGTTTATAAATTAATAATTAGTCGATTGTAAGATAGATGACATGAGATCATTTCAGATTTTAAAAAATGAAGAATATATTTTTATATTCTCAGAAATCTTCTAGAAAACAGAGGAAATTTCAGAGTTTGAAGAAGCTGAAATGAACCATCATTCGATTGATAAGCTCAATAAACTTTAGATGATCTCATTAATCGCTAACTTCCATCCCTACCACCAACCAAACACAGACGAGCGTGTTGGGGTTGAGTGCTGTGGACTCATAGCTCGCCTCCACCCACCAGCAGAACCCGGACCGCCATCATGGCCGCGGCGCCGGTGGAGACGGTGCTGTCCATCAGGATGACGTGATCCTCGCTGATGTCTTTGGGCAAGCGCAGGTAGTGCAGCTGGTCAGGCCAGAGCGGAGGGGAGAGCGGTTGCCACGGTTACAGGCACGGGACAGGTAGTTACCACGGAGACAAGCATCACCAGGAAGAATTTATGTATGGTGGAAAGTCATTTTGAGACGCTGTGTTGAATGGCAAACGGGTCGGGTCGGGTCGAGGGTTTCCACTACCTCTGGCTCGCCGGAGTCCATGTTGGTCTGGATCAGGATCTTCCCGATGCGGACGTCCTTGCACACGGCCCTCAGGGCGGGCTCCATGGTCTCTCCTGCCCTCAGGATGGAGACGCCGGTGATCTGCGGAGGCGAGGAAGAGAAGTTGAAGAGGAACTGGAGCGAAGGTGAGGAGAGGAGAACGCTCAGGAGGAAGCTAAGAGAACGTCGCTCACTCCTTTCCCCTGTAGCTGCGGCCGTCGTAGTCCGGGCCCTGCGGAGTCTGAACCGCACAAGGCTGCAAAAAGAAGAAACGATAAGAGAAACACACAGGAAACTTGTTTTTTTTTTTTAGCTGACATGGACCGAAGTGGGTAAAGCATCCAAAAAAAAATTACTCTAGTGAAAGTGCAAGGCAGCTGTCCAAGAAATTAATCAAGAAAGTGTAAAATAGTCATTAAATATTTGGTAAAAATGCACTACTTCAACATTTTAAACTCAAAGAAGTAAAAAATGTATTTGGTAAAAGTTTACTCTAGTACTGTGTAATTGATCATTCTGATTAATCATTTAATATTTAAAAAATACACAATCAGACAGACCAAAACATAAGAATATGTTGAACTTTTGGCATTTTAAAGATCAAAGTGAAAATAATTCATATAAATAATATCACAAAATAACAAAATCAGGCAAAAGAAAAAAATTTCCAAATTAATTTCTTTAAATATGAAACTTAAAAACTGCAGCTATGTGTCTGTGTTTGTTTCAGCAAGATGTTTTAAGTTAATAAATGCTTAATATTCATTAAGAAGTTCCAGTTTCACTGACAAATAATGTCATTTAAAACAAGTCACTTTTACCATGTCATTAATGAAATAACCTACCAGTAAAACTAGTACTTTTTAATACATTTTAAATCATTTTTGACTTAAAACAAGCTCTGATATCTTTAATGAAAAGCTACTTGTAAATGAGTTTTGTCTCATTTCAAGAGTACCAAGATAGCTGCCCAGAAACTAAACCAAAAATGCTCTGTAAGGTTTTGTGTTTTTGTAGTGAATTGATCCAGAACACTTTTGTTACATTTTTATTTTATTTTATTTTTTTGAATCAGTCACCTGAAGGACAGCAAGGTGCTTAAAATGCGATGCTGCATGTTTTGAGCACCAGTTTTCAAATTCAAACCACCTGAGAGGGTAGAAAAGTCAGAGCATGTTCGATGAGAAGACGCATTAATCTCTTTGAGTAGAAGATGAACTCATCTCGGCTCGTCTCTCTGTTCCTGCAGCAGAGAAACAACCTTCAGTTTAAATACGGTTGTTCTTCAGGTGAACCTGCGCGCCGCCGTACCTGATGATGGTGTGCAGGCCGCGGACCTGCGGCGAGCTCTCCAGTACGCTGAGCGTCTGAGGCAGCGGCTGCGTCTGCTGGACAGAGGCGAGCAGAGCTCTGGAGAAAACAAGATAATGAAAAAGGTTTTTACTTTTATTTACTCTGACAGAAACACAAAGTCCAGCCACAAGTTTACATACACTCATCTTAGGACTCAGTACATTTTAAAAGCATGAACTGGATACAAATGTTTGAATTTCCACTGGATATTTGATCAGAATCGACAGAATTAGAATCAGATTTATTGACCAAGATTGTGTGCAAAATCAAGGAATCTGACTGGTTTTAAAGTTCTCAGACCTAAATTATAAATATATAAACCTTAGAGAAAGTAAAATAAGATTTTACTTTTGCAGCCATTTTTATACACAAAATTAGTAAAATAGTATTGTTGTCCAAATATGTTTAATTCGCTTCACGGTAGAGCAGCTAACCCTTCTAGTTGTTCATTAGAGTGAAATCTAACAAGTATTTTATGTCTAATTTCTAGTGCAAATGACTTAATACACTTGAAATAAGACAAAACAAAACAAGCAATTTTTTAGTAAGATGGGAGCTTATTAAACATCAATAGTTCCTACTATAGATGAACAAGTTCTAGTTACACTAGCAGACTATGTCACTTGGGAAAATGTCCTGTTACAGGTGAAATAATCTGACAATGGAACTAGCACTTTTTTATTAATGTTAAGGAAATATTTACTTATAAAATGCTCCCATCTCTTGGTAAAAAGTTACTTGTAATTCAGTTTTGTTTATTTCATGTTTGCTAAGATATTTTCACCAGAAACGTGACCCAACTTGGTAAGATTTAGTGTTTTTGAAGTGCATCTTCCCTCTATGCAGCACTGATCTGAAGGTAAATGTCCAACCAGAATGTGTCCAGAATGTGTGAGGTCTGCAGGGATGTTATCTGCCCTTTTCCTGACCCTAGATATCTACAACTCCTGGATGGAGGGAAAAAATGTTGTTGTTGTTCTTGTTTCATCCGTCTGACGGAGATTTGTTGGATGTTCAGAAGCAACCAATAAATTCCCTGAGAAAAGTTTAATTGTTCGACAAAACAAAAAACGATATACGTTCATGATCACTCAAAAGAAAATAAATCATTAAAAGTCCAAAATTAATAAGATATTTGTGCATATGAAGAATGTGTGTAAACTTCTGACTAGGTCAAAGTGCACACAGGGGCAATAAATCAGCCATCGAGTCAAGTTTTAGTTGCTGGGGAAGCTAAAATATGTTTCGGCGTACCTGACACTGAGCTCACGCTGCACAAAGAGAAAAGAAATTAAATGAAAAGACAAAGAAAATAAAAGGAGAAAAGACTGTCAGGGATAGAAAAGTGTTAAACCTCTAAAATGTACCCCCCAAAATCCCTCATTAAAACACAATAATCCTATAAAACGCCTGGATGAGACAGACATTTAGATGCATTTAAAGGCCCAGTTCTAGTTTGAACAGCGTGAAACTCACGCAAGCTAAGCTAACGATTGTTTTGTTTTGTTTTTTAGCTAAGCTAAATATTGTTTTTATTGTTTGTTTGTTGTTAGCCAAGCTAACGATTGTTTTTTTTTTGTTTTCGTTTTTTTAGCTAAGCTAAAGATTGGTTTTTTTTGTTTGTTTCTTGTTAGCTAAGGTAAAGATTGTTTTTTTTTTGTTTTTTTAGCTAGGCTAAAGATTGTGTTGAGGAAGAAAAACATCCAGTTTATTAGTTTGGGATTTTTCTGGTCTCTTTCTATGTTTCTATGTATTGATCATAAAATCTTGGTTAAACAGTCATTTAGAAAACAGATTATATGTGCAAGGAAACAAAACAATATTATTCAGTTCTAAACAGGGTTCTGTAGTTTTCTAGTATTTTATTGATGGTTTTCGTTTAAAGTACTAAAATTTGTCTACAGGCCACTAAAATCAGTTCACCATGTTAAAAAATTGGTTTAACATTGATAAACCGTTTAAGTATGAAAAAATTATATTAACACTCTAGCTCTCACATCAAACCAACTTTTTAACTCATTTGTTTCTCCACAATAATAATAATAAATTAATATTTGCTTGAGTTTTAGTTGTTGCCTCTTTTTCTTCATGTTTTTCTTACATATTTTAAACTGCATATGGGGTTCACCAAGGTGCTGTACTGCAAGAAATGTAATAGATAATAAATAACTGGATATTTGCTTGAATTTTAGTTGCTGCCTCTTTTCTTAAAAACTTTGTTTTTTAAACGGAGTAATCTGTGTCCCATCAGGTTTACTGAAGCCACTGTCACACAATCAAAATTCATTTTATTTTTTCAATAGATACAAATTAATTTCTATTCTTAACTGTTTTTTTCATTCTATTGTTGAAATTCCCTCAGAATTTTATGTTTCGTTGTTTTCCCCCGAAGGAACATATTTTTTTCCTCTAGTAAATTACCAATTTGCATATCAAAGAAAAAGAAAAAAATTAATCATGATTTTCTATTCTGTTGTACAGAAAACAAATGTTTAGAATCAGTTTTGCAGCCAATTTTCCATACATGCTAAAATAATACACAAAAAAATTCATATATACATATTTGGAATAGTAAATAAAAATAAACCAACAGATTAACTTTTGTTCTGGAAAAAAAAACTAGATTTTTAGAAATTTAGAAAATATATTAGTATTTGTAAAGTGTGTTGATGACTGAAGTTAATAAAAACATTTATAAAGTAAAAACTGGGAAAGGTTCAGTTGATTTGTAATATTTCTACAGCTTTAAAATGGTATTTTATTCTGTTTTATAGTCACAAATGAACCACAATAAAACAAAAGTGTGTGAGTTACATCTGTTGAACACAAGGGGGCGCCACATGCTAACCTCCTCCAGCTGGCTGTGGACATGCTGGACTATCAGACCGATGGCCACCATGTTCCCACCACCTTCACAAGAGAAACATAAGTCAGATGTTGCTGGAACATCGTTCCCTCTCCAAGATGGCCGCAGCGGCGCAAACCTCGAGGCACGACGATGTCGGCCAGCCTCATGGTGGGTTCAATGTACTGCTCAAAGGCAGGCTTCACAAACTTGTTGTACTGCTTGATGACGCCTTCAATGTCCCGGCCGCGCTCTGTGATGTCCCTGCGGAGGCGGCGGACGAGTCGGATGTCTGAGTCTGTGTCCACAAAGATTTTCATATCCAGCAGCTGCAGACGGGCAGAAAGAGAAACGCCTTCAGTCGCTCTGACTTCAGCGGAGCGGCTGCAGAAAGTAGCAGCTTCTGATTGTTTCATAGGGAGTTCTTCAAATACGGAGGAATGAAAGATGTGCTGCCATACCTGAAGAAGCTCTTTGTCTGCAAAAGACATTATTCCCTCGAATATGATGACACTCGCGCCGTACACATTTTTCTGCAGAAAGAGAAAAAGCCGAAGTATGAGGAGGAGAAAAGAAGAAAGCAGAAACAAGTCTGAGGGACAATTTAATGTCACTTTGCTTCTATAATCTCAAATTTAAAAATTCAGCCCTCAAACCTACAACCCTACATTCTTTTTCTTAAAACTGTAAGACACGTTCTTAATGTACTTGTTACACACTGCAAAAAAAAACATAAAATCAAGTATTTTTGGTCCAATTTCTGGTGCACATATCAAACTTTTTAGCAAGATATAAAAGTTTGTTTTAAGTTAATAATTCCATAATATTAATAAGTCCCACTAGAAAGTTATTTCACTTATAATGTAATGGAAATATTTGTGCTCTGAGGAGGGAAAAAATGTTTGCTTTGAATGAATCTGAGAGAAATCCACGAGTTTACATGAAGTCATCTTGGGCTTGAATACATTTTAAAAGTATTAATTGGGTGCAAATTTGTGAATTACCTGTGGATATTTTACCAAAATCAGCAAAATTAGAATCAGATTAATTGACCAAGAATGTGTGCACAAACTAGGACAGAATACATTTATAAACTTTAGAGGAAATAAATAAGGATAAAGGAACAACATGTACATGCATTTGGAACCGCTTTTAATATATAAAGCGAGAAAAATAGGATTTTTGTTTATTTTTGCACAAAATCTTACAAGGTATTTTTGGTCTAGTTTCTAGAGCAAATATCTTAGTACACTTGAAACAAGACTAAATTAATTTGTAATTGAATTTTCAGCAGGATATGACCTCGTTTTGAGTCAATAAGTTCTTAAAAAAGTGCTACTTCCACTGGCAGACTACTTCACCTATAACATATGAAAAATGTCTTGTAAGTGAAATAATGACCCAGAATGGTTTCATCAATATTAAGGAATTATTTAGTTAAAACAAGCTCCTTTATATTGCAGAAAAGCTACATATAAGTTAGATATTTTCACTAGACTGTATTTTTGCAGTGCAGTAATACACAGTCCAGTCACATTAATGTGACCACCACGTACTTTCCACTTCAGAGTTAAATAACCAATCACAGAAGGCAGGTGGCAGCACAGTGCAGTTGAGCGTATATAAAGGGTGTGTGTGGGCTTCGGAAAACATTTCAATCGTTGGCGTAATGCAGAAACGAAGCGATTTATCCGACGTCCAAAAGGGCATGATCATTGGCTTTCGGGCCAAGGGTGGAAGCATTTCCGAAACGGCTGAGTTTGTGAACTGTTCGCGTGCCGCCGTGGTAAAAGTGTACCGTGCATGGCAAAATGGGACTGTCCAAAATCAACGACGTGGCAAATGTGGTGCACCACGGGCCATAGATGACAGAGGCGAACGACGGTTGCGGAGATGCGTTCGGGCAGATAGACGGGCTACCGTTGAGCAACTGACCACTAAAATGAACCAAGGGGCTACCACAAGTGTCTCCCAAACCACTATTCAGCGAACATTGCTGCGTCTGGGCCTCCGAAGCGGACGCCTGGTTCGTGCACCTATGCTGACTGGTGTTCATCGACGACGAAGGCTAGAATTTGCACGCCAGTACAGCAGCTGGACGTCCACTGAGTGGCGACAGGTAGCGTTTTCAGATGAATCGCGTTTTATGCTCCATCGGACAGATGGACGTTGGCGTATAAGGCGTGAAACCTCTGAAAGGAACCACCCTGCAACCATTGCAGGAACGGTCCAAGCTGGAGGCGGGAGCATTATGGTCTGGGGAATGTTTTCCTGGCATTCTCTGGGTTCACTGATTATTGTGGAAGGCACGATGGATCAATACAAGTACGCATCTGTCCTTGCGGACCATGTCCACCCTTACATGCGCATTGTTTTTCCTCAGGATGATGGCATCTTCCAGCAGGACAATGCGAGGTGCCATACAGCTGCCAGTGTACGTGCGTGGTTCGAAGAGCACCAGGATGAGTTTACCGTCCTCCCCTGGCCAGCAAACTCACCTGACTTAAACCCAATCGAGCATCTGTGGGACCATCTCGATCGAGTTGTTCGCGCCATGGATCCTCAACCGCGTAATCTAGCGCAGCTGGCCACGGCATTAGAGTCGGCATGGCTCAACATCCCAGAGAAGACCTTCAGGGACCTAAGTGACTCTCTTCCTGCACGTCTCGTAGCAGTTCGCTCTGCGAAAGGTGGTTATTCTGGCTTTTGACAGATGGTCACATTAATGTGACTGGACTGTGTAAATACGCTTTGATGCGCGATCGGAGCAACACGTACCCAGTCTTTCTGCCTCCCATGTGTGGTGAAGTCGTACACTGGGATCTTGACGCTCTTTCCCTGCTTCAGCTTTCGCAGCGTGGCCACCAGCAGCTCAAAGTCAAACGCCCCTGGATGGTCAAAGTTGTAGTCGTTCTGCGCTGCCAGGAGCTGCTCCTCTGGGGACAAAACCTGCAGCAAACGCAGCATGGAGGCGACTCAGAGGAGCTTCAAGACGCCGCGGAGCCGCAGGAAAACAAGCAGCTCTTTGGTAAATCATTCTAACTGTTCGTCACGACAGAGTCTCTGCTATTCGGCCCACAATCAAACCGAGTCTAATGGGACTATCAAGTGACGTTGTTCAGAAGCAATAAGATTTTCTGTAACGTTTAAGTTCTAGAATGTGTATATGTGAACCTTTTGTTTGTGAAATGTTTGTTACTTTTTTGGGTGAGTCCTTGTAGCGGCCATCTTGAAACCTGCTAGGGAGGAGGCCCTCCTCAAACCCAGCTCTTTTATAGAAGGAGCCATGTTTGCCTGAGTTTGATTGGCTGTAGTGATGGGCAAATGAAGCCTCATGAAGCAATGAAGCTTACCAACCTTTTGCTTTGCCAAAAGGTTCGTACTCGATGCTTCATTCATGACTCACTAGTGACATCTGCTGGTGAAACTGTAACAACCTTATCATTCAGTTGGATTATACTTCCAAAAATTACTAAACGCAATATTGTCACAAAGTTTTCATCAAACTCATGTTTAATAACAGGATAATCAATGAGACCATATTTAATTGTTATATGTTTTAATTATTAAAATGATTCGTCTAATCCTGGTATATGTTGAACGTCAGTGGTTGTGTTGGGTTTTCTTTTATGTCAGACTGATTTGAAAATAAAGACATTTGATGTTTTGGTGTCTTGGGAGTCCAGTGCCTGATGGGGCTTCACTTTTTCTTGGATTTATAATTGGCTCAGATCCCTTATATTTGGCTACATGTTGAATTTTAGTTCTGCACCATTAAATCTGTTTCTTTTGTGAAAGACTGATATATCTTTGCTAATCAGACTACAAATAATAGTGGAACTTTGCAGAAGGTGAGAAATTGGGAGGTGGAGGATTAATTATTATCCAAGAATAATTTTATTGTGAGAATCTCAAAATATTCCCAGATGTCATTTTCCTCTTGCTGGCTCCATTTCAGACAATTAATCAAGGTTACTTGTGTGGCACATTTCAGCAACAGTGCAGTTCAAAGAGATTTACATCATAAAATCCCAAAAATATAAAGTCATATAAAACATAATCTACAATTGAGAAAACCAGTAACAAACCTTACATTTTGATGAGTGTCATCATCAATACACATCAAATATGTCGGTCAATGTTCATTTTATTTGGCCACTGAAGACAAATATCATCCTCTGATGCGACCAAATGGACAATAACAGCGCGGCTCATCGCGCTTTTATTTTGAAAACCAACACGCAAAATGAAGCAGTCACGTGACCCAAGCAATGCGCGGCCTGGTTTGTTGCCAGTCACGTGGTTTTCAGCAAGACAACACAAGCCTCGAAGGGGGGCTTCACCGGACACGCCCCCTTTTTACTCGGTGCACGTCTAGAAACCTGGATTCAGATGGACCATCACTAATTGGCTGGGCAGTTAATTGAGAAGGCGGAGACAACAGCATATAAAGAGGCTGCTGGCTGAGCCTTGAGGACAACTGAAAGCTGAGAGACTGATGGGAAAAGATGCCATTTTGTCTCGTGAGTGAACTACGTTGTGCTGATGGAGGCCTAATAAATCACCTTCGTCTATGGTACAGCCAACTTCGCTGAGTTTTCCTTCCACACCACACCTCTCAGTGTAACAGACGTATTATGACGTAAATTCACATTTTGTACGTTTCTGTCCCTTCGTTTGGTTCTAAAAACAGCCAAAGCACGTTACAAAAAGAAACATCCACACCTCTTTTCGTCAGTAAGTTAATGTCTTTGGGTGTTTGGAAAATGAGCCATGTCAGAAACCTCCGGAATCTTACGCAAATCTTATGCAAATGAGCAGGCGATGCCGTCACCTAGCAACCACAGCCACGCCCAGCCGTTACCTAGCAACCAAAGCTGAGTTCCAGGGCCTGCTGGGTTTTTTCAGGATCAAAATTCCTTCCTTCCATTTTCTTTCTTTCATTGTGCAAGAAAGAAAGCAACAATGAAATTTAAAAAACAGAAACCCTCAAAGGCATGTCAAATAAATGAATAAAATAATAAATATGAAAAATAAAATAGAGACACAGAAACAACTGGGATGTTAAGGAAAATTAAATTAATAAATGATGATCAGGTTTTAAAATGAATTAGCTGTGCGTAAGGCAACAACAACAAATGCTCTTGGCCTTAGCAGTTTTTTGTTTTGTTTTGTTGTGCTGTACAATGGCTGCTGAAAAAGATAAGTGTTTGGTTGTTATCAGAAAGAAACCACTTGCTGCATTTTTGTTGGTTGTCCAGGAGGCTTTACTAATGCTTTTCAAAGATGTACGGCCGTATAATTGCGCATCGAACTGCAGCTATTTTCACATGAGAGTGCAAACGTTGAGTTGCTAGCTACAGCTTATTTGGATTTAAAATGAGAAGATGCACCAAAACAGCTCATTCTGAAAGGAGCTCAAACTGAGCAGACTAAAATCTAATTTTTAAGAATAAATTTGTCCAAAAAATGTAACAAACATGCATAGATATAGCCTAACCTGCTCACTTTTAATAGCAGCAATGGCATAAACAGAAAGCATGACGGCTTGTTAAATGGTTCCATCTGTGACTGAAAACATCGGCACAACAAAACAGCAAGAGGATGAAAATACTTCCTCCTAAAGACGATTTCTTCCTGCAGTAAATCCACATATAAGCATGAGCAACGCACAGAAAAGGAAGAACTGCTCACCTTGTAGAAAGAATCCATAGATAGAAGCACAACCCAGGGCACATCGAGCGCCTCGATGATCTTGTTGGCCACAGTGGTCTTCCCTGAGGCGCTGCCCCCACACAGCCCTGCAGACACACAGATCTCAGATGTCCGGGTTGAATCTAATGTTGTCTGGTGGTATGAAGGACTGATTACATTAAAGTGTTTGTGGACATCACAGCCGGCCCAAGATAATGAGAGTTAAGCGACTGCTTAGGGCCTCCTCGCCACCAGGGGGCCCCCCAAAAACACCAAGCCAGCATGATAAATGCACACGAAGAGCGAACGGTACAAAATGGTGGACTCTGTAATATGAAGGAGGAGAAACGGCGTCATACCGATGACGAAAGCCTCTTTGGACTGAGCGCCGTGCTCGTCGTACCAGGGAGGGCGGCCGGCGGTGTAGATGGTACGTGTGCCGGTGCGGAGCAGAGGTGGTTCCGTTTTACTCAGAGAGGTGGCGCTCTTCCTGCGGGGGGCCCCGGCGTGAGGCAGGAGCCGGTCCAGAGAGTCCTCGCCGCTCCCACTGCAGGACAGCAAGCAGCAGGCGGGTCGCAACAGATCTGATCTGATCCAGCTTTATGGTCGATGGCAGCATTTCCAGAATAGCTTCAGAGTTCAGCTTTGACTTCTGATGATATTTTTCACACAGTAAATCCAAATGTTTGGTGATGTTGTGAGGTTTAATATTTCTCTCTCTAAAACGAACACAAGTCACATTCGCTTTGGTCTCCTTTTCTCAGGGTTATGATGCGTTTCTCCTGTCAAAATTAAAAACACTTAAAGACTGAATTGTCCAATTTCTTAGTTAAATCTGAACACCTGTGATGAATTTGGTAAAATTTCTGGAAGACTTTTAAAGATGGGGAGAGAAAAAGGGACAGATGGATTGATAGTTTTATGGATGGATGGATGGACAGTAATCTTAGTTTTATATTTCATCAATTGACCTGAATTCAAAGTCCAAATAAACCATGTATGCCAAACAAGATGGCTGCCCTGGGAGTGCTTCTATGAACTCTGGAAATCCAAGGAGTGCGTTGGTAAAACCAAAGTAAATTTTATTTTACAAAAAATAAATTGCCAAAAGACAAATATTCAATCAATCGATATACAGTATTTTCCGCACTATAAGGCGCACCTAAAAACCTTCAATTTCCTCAAAAGCCGACAGTGCGCCTTATAATCCGGTGCGCCTTATATGTGGACCAATATTGAGTCACAACAGGTCTAGCAACTACGGTAAAAAGCCACCGACTTCATTTTCGCCCGTAGAAGAAGCGTGCGTTGCATGCTGGGATAAGTTGTCAGAATGCTGGTTTGTAATCTATTAATATTTGACTGACCTATCTACCTACCAACTGTCTAGAATCAGGTTGTCTGCAGGTCATTTAGCACCACGTTCTCCACAACATGCTGTGCGCGACCATCGTCCGGCCGCCCCAGCCCAGTCGCAGAAGGCAACCGGAGTCGGACTGTTCTGTTGACATTCCCTTTTAGTGCAGCTCCATCTAGTGGAAGCGTAATGTAACTCCAGCCTCAACTGTAGCTCTATTCTATTCGCCTTATAATGTGGTATGCCTTATATATGAAAAAAGTTTTAAAATAGGCCATTCATTGAAAGTGCCCCTTATAATCCATGCGCCTTATAATGCGAAAATACAGCAGTCAATTTATCGCCCTGCCCTCATAGCGGCTACAGTTAGCCTGAATGTAGCTAGCATTGCTGCTAGCTACATTCAGGCTCTTTTTCATTTTTTTATGAGACATGAAAGGAAATGAAAACCAATGACTTTCCCATATGAATCTGAGACACCGAGCCAAATTAATCCCACACCTAAATCCAGATCCTGCACTTCCCCTGACCTCTGACCTCTGAACACACCGCGTTTGGAGACCGTTTAAATCCGTCTCCACACATGAAAACCGTCCTGGGGGGGGGAAGTGATGAGCAACAGTCAGCGCTTACCTGCGGTCGCTTCTCAGTGACCAGCACCCGGAGATTCGGGCTCCGGTGCTGTCGAGCAGCGACACATCCGAACCGCTTGACATCTCAGCCGCTCGGTTACCGTGGCAACCTCCCCGAAACGAGGCCGGGTGGGCCGTCGGCCGTGGAGGAGCCTGTTGCTGTGTGCAGCTCAGGCTCGGCTTGCAGCCTGGACTGTCATCCGTAAAGCTGCTCCACGCTGCTGCCACAGCGTGGGACGCTAAGAGGATCACAGACGGGAAAGAGCCGCGCGGCTGGTATAAATAGAGACGCCTGGAAACGCAAAGAGGACCAGGTGCTCTTCACCGGATGACCGCTGAGTCCAGAACACATCAGATTAACCCTGCAGCTATGGTTATTTTAGTAATCTATCGATTGTTCTGATGATTAATCAATTAACCGCGTTTTTATTATTATTTTAACTACTTAAAATGGTAGTAACTTTTATAAAGAATATCCATCCATCCATTTTCTTTACACCCTTGACCCTTAGTGGGGTCAGAATGTGTTGGTGTCCATTTCCAGCTGACCTTCCGGGCAAGAGGCGGGGTCACCCTGGACAGGTCGCCTGTCTGTCCCAGGGCAACACAGAGACACACAGGACAAACAACCATGCACACACACACACACACACCTAGGGGCAATTTGGAGAGACCAATTAACCTGACAGTCATGTTTTTGGACTGTGGGAGGAAACCGGAGTACCCGGAGAAAATCCACGCATGCACAGGGAGAACATGCAAACCCCATGCAGAAAGACCGGGGCTGGGAATTGAACCCAGAACCTTCTTGCTGCAAGGCAACAAATTCTTTCTACCAACTGCGCCACTATAAAGAATATGATTATTACATATTTGTTAAAACTGTCTCCATGTTGTAGCCAAATATATTTATTCAAGTAACAATAAAATGTAGCTGTTCAAGAAATTACTCAAGTAAAAGCGAAAAAGTATTTCAATAAAATGTCTATTCAAGTACTGAGTAACTGATCAAATTATAAATCATTGTATACAATTACATAATTGTTGGCTAAAACATGTTTGTTTTTCATTCCGTGGGTAGAAATATTTCATAATAAAATGTATAGTAAAGTTATTCAAGTAAATGTCACTATAGTACCAACCAGCTGTACCGTGTATGTGTTTCATAATCTGTTGTCTAACAACAAATTAAAAAAAGAAACAAATGATAATAATAATATAACGGTAATAGTACCACAAAATATTGTGAAAAAATTCCAATGCCACCTACTGCTAGAATAGTACCAAAAAACTGCAACCAGGTAAGAGCATAGGAGATATATCAACATATATTTACTTAATGTAAATATATTACATTAAGTAATGTAATATATTTACTTAATATATTACATTACTTAAATCCAAATACAAAACATAAATCCGATGTTCGGAACATCGGATTTAATATTTAAAATGTCATCAGACAAAAATATAAAGTTATAAGCAAATTGTTTTATTTAAAAGACCAAAATGAAAAGAAGTTACACCGTATAACTACAGAAGAACAAATTCAGTCTGAATGAATATTTTAATCATAAACCCAAAACACAGACAGATTCACGTTATTCTCTCGGTGGAGGGAAATCTAGAGGTTTCCTACCTACATGTGACGTATGCCGTGACGTAATTCCCCTCACTTACTTTTAACTCTGTGTTTGATCAACAACGATGTAAGTGAACTAATAAATGCATAATAATATAAATATTTAGTCGCAGCTGTTGTCACATGTGGATGACAGATGTTTTGTTTGGATGAAGCAGCAGAAACAAAGCGCGTCAGCGTGAATGTGGTCAGCGTTACGTCACAGGGTAACCAAGCTGCTGCGGAATGGATGCGGTTAACAAACGCGTGATAATTTGTTTTCCTGTGTTCGTCATTTAAAAACAGGTAAAAGCAACGAATGGGAGCGGCGTGTACCTGTCCGAGCGGGAAGTCATTATTTTCTGTCTCTCTGCATCCGCCGGAATCCTGCATCGACTGCAGCCTTGAATGGAGTCCGTCTTGGGCACGCTGGGGGATTATGGGTAATGTAGTTCATCACCACCATCATCATTAATCCGTCTCCAGAGGCGGGCAGAGCGGACAAAAATTGAACTCAAATAACAGTAACCCTACTTCAACTTATTTTTACTTAAGCAAAAAGCCGTACAAGAAATTACTTGAGTAAAAGTATTTGGTAAAAAAAAAAATCTACTCAAGTACTGAGTAACTGATCAAATTATTAATCATTTAATATTTAAAATACAAGTCGATGTTTTGGCATTTTTAGGACGAAAATGACAATAAGTAAAACAAGTAAAGTAAAATAAAATAAAAAATCAATAAAAAATAACTTAATCTAACAAAAACTGCAGTATGTTGAATTTTTGTTTTTACTCAATTTTACTCAAGTAAGAGAAGAAATACTTTGTAACAAACTACTCAAGTAAAAGTAAAAAGTACAGTGTAGTAAAAATACTCCTAAAAGTGTTTAGTTTTTCAAAAAAGTTCCTCAAGTAAATGTGACTGAGTAAATGTATTTAGTTACAACCCAACTCTGTCCATCTCACATCTCAAAACAACTGACACACAAAGAAGCACCGGTACTTTAATAGTTTTGTTTAATAATTAAATTTTTGACATAAAAATTCAAACAATGTTTAAAGATACACATGAATATAGTAATTAAGTAGAAATCAGAGCAGTACAACATTAGATCAGATTGTCACGATGCTTTTCTCATCACAGTTCACAGTCTGTAAAGATGGCGTCTGTCCGTCATGTCGATGTTGAGTTAAAATTGTTCAACTCTATTCTGCAGCTCAGATGGATCTATTCCTCATCGGAGCGTCCAGTTTCTCCAGCTAAGATATTCTTCCAAAAGGACCTAGAAGAATAAAAACACCATCAGTGCAAACATTCAGTGCAGTTATTTTTCAGTGTCCCAGCTGCAAGCAGCTGCTTCTTATTTCATCCAGACAGTATGATTGGAAACAGCTGGGACGGCTTCACACACAAAGGAAAAATCCACCAACCGACCCGTCTGACATGTTAGAGCTTGTTGGTGAAGCCTGCGCCGTAACAAAGTGTAAAAACAACAATTTGCTGTCACTGGAAAAGACAGAAGGGGGGTTTGTTTCTGAGCAGTTGCCAGGAAACAGACAGAAAACAATCAATCTTACAATACTCTGGAAAAACAGGACAATGTTGTTTTTTTTACTTAAACACTGAAGAAAAGCCACAGAATGAGAGGTGAGCAGTGTTAAATGTTCTCTTTTCTTTAAAGCTGACCTGATATGGTTCCCTGATCAGCTTAGGAAAGATCTATGGTCTGTATAAAACATGTTCTTCACAATTTTGCACAAAATTATTCTAAGATTTCAGTTTTGAGCTCCTTTTAGAACAAGCTGTTTTATGGCATCCTGTCACTTTAAATCCAAATAAGCTGCTGCTGGCCAAGCCCTGAAACTCAACGTTTACGCTCAAACATGAAAATGCATTCAAACAGATGAGCAATTATATAAAACCGTACATCTTTGAAAAGCATTAGTAGAGCCTCCTGCACAAACAACAAGAATGCAGCAAGTGGCTTCTGGATGGTAAGTGAAAAAAAGCAAACAAAAAAAACCTCTTGTGTTTTCCAGCAGCCATTGTACAGCCCATACAGAGGTAAAACCGGCTGTCCAAATACGCTGGAGCTCTGATCAGCTCGGCTGGGGTTGCTCGGTAACAGCACAGTGCCTGTCGAGCATTGGGGAGGTTTTGAAACGACTCATTTTCCAGACACCAATAAAACTTTAACTTAATGCCGGAAACATATAGGTGGTTTTTTTTTTTCTTTTACTACTTGAGCTGTTTTTAGAAGCAGCTGAGACCCAAATGTAAACATAAAAAATGAGAATTTTCTTTAATGGTCCACTTTAAATGACTGTTATTTATTCTACCAGTAGTTTATCGGCTATGATGAGGTCAACTGACCAATTATTTTTAATCAAACGAAAGTTCAGGCACTACAGGCTGTGTGAGGCTGAGCAGTTAGATTAGATGTTTGTTTTTCTGACTTATTCATACATGAAAGAAACTGTACAGACATTTTTTCTGCCCCCATCATTTCATATCTACTGCATCTGCCAGGGTGAAAACAGATAAGATGTTACAGACAGAATGGCTCCGTAAGGTTGTTAAAACTTAAACCTTTCATATTTAAACACTCTACAGCGTTTATGTTGGACATGTTGTGTGGAATGATTTATTAAACTCGTGCAAAATATCCAAGATTTATGTTACACAATTCTTCAGTGTTTTAAGGGCTTCTGGTATTGTTTCAGAGTGTAACCGCTATAAAACGCTTTAAACTTTCCAGCTGAACTCATTTTGGACTAAATGAAACACTGCACCAACATCAGCTGATGACACGGCTTCCCATATCATCACAGGCTGTGGAAACTTTACCCTGAGCCTCTACGGCAAAAACACTAAATATTACAGAGTTTTTCTGGTCCAGTTTCTACTGCAAATACCTCAGTACACATGAAATAAGACAAAACTGACAAGTAGCTTTAAAGCACAAGATAGCAGCTTGTTGTAAGTTAACAATTATTTATCATCGCCATTTCCTCAGAGTTAGTGAACGTAAAAACAAAACTACAGTCAAAAAGCGCAAAACAAAGCATCAAATGAAGACTGAGGGATCAGGTTCAATAATATCACAATTATAGAAACAATGTCAACGTTTAATTTATTTACTTATTACTTTTTGTTCAATTTTAAATTTCTGCAAAAATGATGATTGAAGCAACTAAAACGTTCAGTAAACATATTTAAATCTTTGTTTCTTGCATAATAAAAAAAGTAAAAAAGGGAAATTGATGCTTTTTGTTTCTATCTGGTAAATTAAAAAGACATTAAACTTTTTAAGTCAGAAAACTTTCAAACTACTTGGATAACCTCACCTCTGTTATCCGAGTCTGATAAGATGGGAGAATGAAAGTGAAAACGTAAAAGCAGGATAACAACAATCGATCGGTGTCTCGAGTTATTTTCTCAGGTTTTGTCCAGATTTTTGTTCAGCTGCAGCTCAATCATGTTCTGCACAGCAGGGAGCCTGAGCTGCAGCTGTGTGTTCACTGCTGGAGACCAGAGAGGAGACGTGTCAGTAGAAACGTCCAGAAAGAGAGAAAATACAGGAGAACTTCTCTTTTTAGTGTCAGAAAAAACAAATTAATTAATGCCACAATATTATTTTGATTTTAAAAAATATGGCTGGAGAAACTAAGGATTTTTGATTTTGTTGTGTGAAAATGTCTGAAATGACCCTGAAGACGCCTCCATTTACCTCTGCTGAGCAGCTGCAGGTTGCGCCCTTCCTCCTGCACCTGGAGCTGCAGCACCTGCTGCAGCAGCTCCTGCCGAAGCGTCTCTTGCACCAAACCCATCCTCTGCAGCTTCTCCCCGTTTAGACGCAACAAAGCACGGCCTGCAAAGTGAAACCTGCTTTCAGAAGACTTTACATCATCATTTAGGCTTTTCCACTACTCTGAAGAAATTTAATCTACGGATGTTTTCACACCTGATAGTCCGGGAGACTCGGTGTGACTGGGGCCCAAAGTTGCAACATTCTTTACATTTTCAGCTACTGTGGTTTGCTTTCACCATGTGTCAAATGATCCAAACTAATTGAAAACCCTGTTCCCCTCCTCACCTGCGGGGGCACTGCGTTAAGAACCACTGAAGAAAACAATACAAAAATCTCAGAAGAAGACACTGAGCACAGCTTCCTTTTTCATAAAATTTAAACAAAATGGAGAAGCGTCAGATTTTAGTGGTAGTGGAATTTCTCTTTTGTCTTCGGTAAAAGAACATTTCTGCCGCTGGCATGTTTGTTTTGGTTGCTATTACCCAGAATGCCCTGCATTATAGTCCATTTCCTGCTTTTGGATGGGTCTCTGGTCCGTTTGGTGTTCGCATAAGCATTCAAACTGCGCCAGAGGTCACTTCAACCGAACTGAGATCGAGGTTTTTAGATGGACCAGAGTTTGCCCTTTTGGTTGCATCAGAGTTTGACTGCACGTTCACACTTCCCCAAACGAACCGGACTAGAGTTCAGTTAAAGAGCACCAAACAAGGCTGGTGTGAAAACACAGCAAGGATCGGTTTAGTCCGCTTTAATCAAACTCAAGTTCATTTGTCTAGAAAGTCAGGTTCCTTAGGGGAAATGTGAATATGCAATCAAACTCTGATACAACCAAAAAATGCAAACTCACCTAGGTCTCTGTTTGGTTGAATTCAACTTGGGTGCGCTTTGAATTTATATGTGAATGAAGCAGGAAGTGGACTACTATGCAGAGGATTCTGGGTAAATACAACCAAACGTTAGACATGTGTTCCAACACAAGTCTAACATTAAAGGGAGAAACAACTTGTGGTCTTTCACGAAACACAAAAAGGAAATCCTACAACCGCTACACCATTTTTATTTACATTTAGTGTCTGCTATTTAGGTTTCTATGCCATTTCCTTCAGTAGCTCTTGGTGTAGCGCCCCCACAGGAGAGGAGGGGAACAGGTTTATCAATTAATTTGGATCGTTTGAACCACAGCAGGGGCTGCACAGTGGCGCAGTTGGTAGAGCTGCTGCCTTGCGGCAAGAAGGCTCTGGGCTCGATTCCCGGCCCCGGCCCCCCTGCATGGAGCCTGCATGCTCCCCCCCTGGACAGTGGGCTCCCTCTGGGTACTCCAGTTTCCTCCCACAGTCCAAAAACATGACTGTCAGGCTAATTGGCCTCTCCAAATTGTCCTTAGGGGTGTGTGAGTGCTTGGTTGTGTGTCCTGTCTGTCTCTGTGCTGGACCTGTCCAGGGTGACTCCGCCCTTCACCCAGAACGTTAGCTGGAGATCCGCACCAGCAACCCTCCCAACCCCATCAAGGGACAAGGGTGCTAGAAAATGGATGGATGTGGCATGTGGCAATGCCACATCCATCCATTTTCTATTTGTTTGGTTTCTGTTTGATTTGAAACCAAAATGTGGCAATTTTGGTTTCAAATCAAACAGAAACTTAAAACCCTTGATTTTGTGTAATTTTATCAATTCTCTAAAGAAACTGAAAATTCTAACTGAGCTAAAACAGGAAAAGTTTAGCCTGATTTATTGTCAGATCACTTTAAAACGGTGATTATGTGTCTTCTGATGGGTGTACCTGTGATGGCGTGCTGTGAGAACGCCTCCACGTAGGTCAGGTAGTTGTGTGGACAGTGTTTCTTCAGCCATTTACAGACGTCCTGCTGCGACCAGAGGACGACGGGCCGGATCAGGCTGGGCTGCGTAGGACTCGTGTGATAGATGCCGTAATTATCACTGGAGCGGTACTGAAAAAAAAAAAAAACAGACAAGAAGCTAAACTTTCAGGACAAAATAAGAGAAAATGTAGCTCAACTTTTAAATGTTTACTGCGACCTCGCGCTTTGTGGAAAAGACGGCTGCAGCCGAGCATAAAGGCTGAAAAAGTCATTTATATTCATGAGGGAAACCACCACCACTTCAGAACGTAAGCTGCTTTGTTCAAAGGTGATTTGCAGGACTGACCAACAGTTAATAGAAACATTCACTTGCAGAAACGGGTCACAACACAGTCCTGAAGACAGTCATGTTTGCAAACTTTTTGCCAGATATTGGAAATGCATCTGAAATGTATGCAGAAACACAAATGTCTGAGGAGTTTTCAATCTGTCGTGGATATGAATTTAATTTTAAGCTGAACTCTGACAACCAGAACCAGAATGCAGAGTCTCTGCATGTGCTGTAGAAAAACCAAGCATAGGCCACAAACATTTACTTGTTACGTACATATTGCATGCAGCAGTGCTGAGCAACACGGCTTACTAGTTAAATCTGAGATTTTTTTCATACCAAATCTGATTTTAACTGTTCAAGAATAAAGCTGAAATAATACAAGAAAAAAGTGGTAGCATTACATTATTTTTTCATGCTGGTGTTCTCATGAAATAACCACTTTATTCTCCTTCTGTTAAGACTTTATTGTCATATGGATTTATGAAATATTTCATTGTGTGTATTTGAGTCGATTACATCACAAGAGGTGCAGAAATGGAGCTGGAATCAGTAGAAAAAAGCCGCTGATCAACTGTTTTCAGTTCTGCAGAAAACATGAATGTTGTTGAAAACTGACCAAGTAATAACTGAAACTCTTCAGTGATGAAATCTGACTTTTAAAGTCTTCCTCACAAACAACCTCCATGTGTTTTATCACACAAACCCAACTTCTGGTTGGCGATTACAAGGAAACGTCTTTGTGGGAGGAATTTGATTTAAAAAAATAAGCGATAAAGAAAGAACAAAACAAGATGTACTCAGAAGAAATCAGGACAGTCAGCTTCCTTAAACTTCATGTGATGTCATCAGAGGAATGCACATGTGGAGGCTTGTTTTTATGTAGAAGATGAGACCTGCAATTACTTAAAAAAACTAAATACAAAACTAAATAAAACTGTAAAACAAAAAGTAAAACTGCCCCTAACGCATTCTGCATGTCCCAAGCAACATCTAGGGGAAGTTTGATTAGGTTTGAGTTAAAGTCTGGGTGGTGAACAGCTTTAAAAATGTCCAGCATGTCATCAGTAATCCTGATGTCTTTCATCAGAAACTCAGTTTTAAAGTTTAGTAAGTTTGGGTTTTTCTCCAACTCTGATTTTCTTTAATTTCACAGAATAATGATGAGCTTACAGTGAGGACTCAGCATATATATATGAAAATAATATAACCGTATCTTCACTCTTACAGGATTTATAAACCTGCATTTTGTAGACTCTGAAAGACAGTCCCAAATTTATTTGGTAGATTTCAGTTTTAAGATTAGATTTTAACTATTATAATTCTGAGATTAAAGTCAGAAATCTGAGGAAAAAGTCAAGATTTTGAGAAAATAAATAATTTCTAGGAAAAAAATTTAGGAAGAATTTTCATAAAGAACGAACATTTTCATGTCAAAGTCAAAATTTTCTGAAAAAAAAAGAAGAAATTTATGAATATAGGGAATTCTGAAATTAAAGTCAGAATTCAGAGAAAAAAGTCAATTCTTAGATTTCTTCTTAAATCTAAAAATTTTGACTGAATATTTAATCCTTAATATTGAACATCCTGAGTAAGGATGTTTAATATTCCACAATGAAACATTTTGCTGCTCTGAGCCTCCAGGGAAGGAACAAAAGAGCGCGGACGATGAATACATGAAGAGTAAATGAAAGGACGACATGTAAAAGATGAAAGTGAAGTGTGCAAGCAGTAATAATGCTGCTCACAGAGCCGCACAACCGCGTAGCAACGATTAAGTTCACGTTCCATGAGACGAAAATAAACCAGCTGCTGCTTTGTGTGTGTTGCAGAAGAGAAGAGGCAAACAAAGCGAAGCCTGCGACTCTGTTATCAGCCCAGCCCAGTTCTGTTTGCAGCTTTAGCTTCAGCTCCTAAAGGCCTTTTAAACCGCCTTTCATGGGCTGGAAACAAAGCCGACTTGTAACCGCAGGCTGTAAATGAGGCCAGTTCACAGCATAAATGGACCGTGGCTGCCGACAACACTGACCGCGTGAGGAGACAAAGCTGCATCAGATAACAAGAGACTTTAATTTAAGCTGGAACCGCTAACGCTTCTGACCAGGCTTCACAAAGAACTAGGAGGGAAGCGAGACCGGCTCGGCCGACTGGATGCTATGTGGCGCAGTGATTTCCGTTTCTCAATAAACAGACACAGTGGTGCAGCAGCAAAGTGTGAGCGCTGGAAGACCTGTACTATTAAAAGCTAAAAGGCGGTAAAAGCCGCCGTCCCGCTGGGGGAGAGCAGCTCCCATTCTCTGCTAACAAAGTGTCCATTAGCCACAAAGGAGGAGGGTTTGTTGGACTGGGATTTTTATTCTAGTCATGATTTTCTGCACAGAGGAAAAGATGCAGACCAGCAGAAAGGATGGTTTTCCTCAACAAGACATCACAACGTCCATCTTATGGCTGAGCGACACGGATTACAAAGAAAACCTCAGATTTTTATCGTAACAGATCCGGACACACTAAGAAAATAAAAAAACATAATGAGAAAAAAGTCAAAATAATGCCACAAGTAAGTCAGAATAATATGAGAATAACGTCAAAATATCAAGAGAATAAAGTCAAAATATCAAGAGAATAAAGCCGGAATATTATGAGAATAAACTCAAAATATTAAGAGAATAAACTCAAAAATATTAAGAGAATAAAGTCAAAATATCAAAAGAATAAAGTCGGAATATTAAGAGAATAAAGTCGGAATATTAAGAAAATAAAGTCAGAAATATTAAGAGAATAAAGTCGGAATATTAAGAGAATAAAGTCGGAATATTATGAGAATAGAGTCAGAATAATATAAGAATAAAGTTGGAAAAATACAAGAACAAAGTCAGAAAATTATGACCTAGTAGTGATAATACCAGAATTTTATCTCATCCTATTTTGACTTTATTGTTGCACAATTTTATTCTCATAATATGTAAAATAAATGCAAATCTCTTATAGGTATTTTGTATATTCAAAATATGATTATAAATATCTCAATTTACTAATACAGTCTAGTCATAAACCAATTTCAGATATGTGGATCTTAGGTGAGGCGATCATCTCCAGCCAAATGAATTTCTATCATTTTATCAAATTAATCAATATTAATTAAATTAATTAATCAGTGTCAATGTCAATCAGTGAGGAATTAAAGCAGATCTCTGTTCAGAGTATCAGGTTTACTGATGTTTCCTAATGGGAGGATTTTAAAGGCTCCTTTCCGGTGGAAAAGGCTCTTTTTTATATAACGTACCATTAGAGTGGCTTAGGTTATTCTTAATGCACCGCTAATTATACTGCTATTAGCTTAGGCACAGCACTTAGCGACCCTGAAGTGCCACTTTCTGCTTCAGGTTTCCAACAGGAACCTTTTGTTACTTTTTTACCCTCTTTTCACATCCTGCTCAATGTCTGGAGGCAAAATAAATAATAAATAATCATCTAGCCAAACAGCCAGCAGCTAAAAGAAACTGATATGGGTTCTGTTGGGCACCTCCAATCTGGAACAAACTTCCAGAAAACTGCAAAACAGCTGAAACATTGAGTTCCAGGAACATCAAGACTAAAAGTCCTCCTGTTTAACAAATAACATTTAATATTTGAACCATAATAAACAAAACACTGATATTTAATGCGCATTAAACACATATTTAATGCGTGTTGATGATTTTAACAATGGCACTCGACAAAATGTGATGTGTTTATAATGTTTTTCTGCACTTTGAACTGCCTTGTTACTTAAACAAACAAACTTGGTTGTTTGTTAGAGATGGTAAGAAATTTAAAACTTGTGATTTTGAGAAATAATTAATTTCTGTTAATGTGGGGTTTGAATGTAATCAAATTTAATATCAAAGTTTCCAAGTTATGCTACTATTTCCAACAAAAATGTAAGTATTTATACAGGGAGAGTCAATAAGAGTAGGAATTGCTGCATTTATTCTGGCTTCTTGGCACAGGCACACAATTATTCTGACCGAAAAAAAAAAACAAAAGACAAAACAAGGGAATATGTTCAAATCACATCCAGCAGTCAGAAAAAGCGACGTTATCGACTCTGCAGCTGCAGCGATCAGAGTTGAGATCAAAAGGAAAAGCCAGGATTATGAAAAGCAGCTGCAGCATAATTACAATAATGAGGCAAATGTTTACAGCCAAGCAAAAATCTCTCATATTTGCGAGTGGCGGAGTTCGATAAATAAGTTCTGACAACATAATGAAAAGGAATTTGACTTAAATGAAAAAAATGCATCAGCAGAGGAGTTGTCTGAATCCAACAGCGAGAGCAGAGGCAGCTGCTCCGGGAGGAATGAATGGGTTTTTATGTTTGTGTTGTTTTTTTTCTCTGGCAACAAAGTTTTACATAGAAGCCTCCAAAATGCTGCCAGAGTGACGCTACAAATACACATGTAACAGCCTCTGTCCATAAACTCAGGAGTGGAGATCATCAGATTTGCATCTCATTTGGTTCAGCATCCTCTAGCCGTACTTGTTCCTCATTTCTAGGAGCTCTCCGTGTGTTTAAATAGCTGGAGAGGGTCGTTGAAATCTGATGGCCGGTCCAAATTAGCTGCTAATGAATTCATGCCCAGAATTGTTGATGTAGAACACAGGTGTCAAACTTGAGGCCCAGGGGCCACATCTGGCCCACATTAGCTTTTTATGCGGCCCTTTAAACTCAGAATTACATCAATAAGATCTTCCAGTTTTCACAAATCTGCAAAATTCATATGAAATCAACAAATCTCTGCATTTTTCCTGATTTTATTGCAAATTTTACCAAAATTTTATCAAAAAACTCAATATATTGATCAAAAATATTGAGTTTAAGTGATTGCTGCCTGATACAGTGAGTATCATTAAACAGCACAAATATTGTAAAGACATTACCACAAAATCTGTAATTTTGGTAGCGAAAAAAAAAAAAACACTAAAACATCACAAAATTCTGGAGGAATAGTTATTTACTGATATTTTAACAACTTTTGGATTTATCATATCTTTTATCATTTATTGTGGTACATTACCAGTTAATTAATGATATTCAGACCCCCTAAAACTCAGTCTTACTTTTTTCATTGTTAGTTCAATAAATAATATTTAATTTGAAAATATGATTAAAAACAGTTACTGCATGAAGCTTAGTCATACAATTCAAACTTCTTTATGTGATATGATAACAGTAATAACTAACTTATTACTGTTTATATGACAACAGTTATAAGTAGCTTTTATTTTGTTATCATAATAACAGAAAATATTGTGATAAAACTTTAGGCCCATATAGCTCACACCTAATTTATAGATATTTTTATCTATAAATTGAAATAAAATAAATGGATTTCATGTTGTATAAAACAGCAACATTAGAGCAGATTCTACTTTTTATGCTTTTAAACTTAATCAAGTCTGATCAGCTTTTTGTCACTAATATTTTTCCACATTTGGTGAAATTTACATTTATGTTAAAACATGCATGTTTGACTGATTGATTAATGGATCGATTGATTAAAGTTTTGGTTAGGGTTAGAAGATAAAGTCTAGAAACGCAAACATTTCTCCGTTCTCCAAAGTTTCAACCAAATTCAAACCTTTTCCTGATTTTTCAGTACTGCATATTAATCTTGTCACAACTTTCACATTTAGCTACAGATTACTAACAAATGCTAACAGTACGGAATCTGTTACGTGTTTTATATAAATTATTTCACATTTAAATCATGTTTAGAACCTGGTAAAGGCTAGGGCTGTAGTGATACAATAATCTCATGATACGATACACAATATTCTGCCCACAATACAAAATATATTTCGCTATTTAGCAAACGATACAATTCAATACACTTTTGCGATTTTCTGAAAGATTTTAGAGGGACAGAGTGATTTTGGTGACATTTTGTGACTGTTATAAAGTTGGATTGAATTAATTTAACTGAAAACTGATTAAAAGCACCAACTACACAACACCTGGCTCTGGTTGGACACAGACTTAAAGTCAACAGCTGGACAAAATGAATCAAAGAAGTGGAGAGAAAACATGTTTCTTTTAGTTGAAACAGTCTAAACTGTAGCTGACATGCATTAGTAAAGTAAATGAAGTGAACCAAGTACCTGCTCTGAATAGTTTGATACCTTTTAAACCTGAACATCTGAAGGAATCACAGTTGGATGTTACGATACTTGAAGATGAATATCAATTTTTTTCTAGGAAAGAAAATATCGATATATATCGCGATATCGATATTATTATACAGCCCTAGTAAAGACCATATTTTATTTACTTGGATCTGATCCATTTTTATCCCAAACCCTGGAATCAGAACAGTGAGTTCTCTCTTCTTCTTAAGACTGTGAATATTAGCTGAAACCAGTCCTGTACATCTCCAACATGAGCGTAATGACAACAGGCAGGTATTACATGGACGCAGGTGTTTGACGCTGAGATCATGTGGGTCTCTGTACCTGCAGGACCTCCGTGCCCGGCTGCTGAAGGAGCTTCACGGTTCTTCCCCCAGCCGTTTTCTGTCCTCGGCCGTCATGCCAGGTTAGGTTCCCACCTGTCCTCCGACTCAGCTGGTGCTTGAAGTCCTCAGGCAGAGCCCTGTACTCCACAGCGGGCCTGCAGAAACTGAAACTGGAGGCAGCTGGAGAGACAACAGGAGAAGGGGTAAAGCAACCAGATTTAGATTCCGAGTGCCTTAAAAACAAAAACCTAGGGATACAAATGATTGATTAAAGGGTTAATTAGATTAAAGATTAAAGAAATAATTAGAATCTAATTCCAATTAGAATTAGAAGTAGGGTCAAAAATAAGTAGAAGCCAGCGTTTATGTTGCATTTGAATGCGGCTCGGAAAAACAGGTTACGATGTATTAACAACTGATTAAACTGTTTTAACTGCTGAAAAAAGTGACGGAGGGCACAGATATGGGAAGCACAGAAGCTCCTACCGTATCAAATTAATATAGGAATATCAGACAGTTGGACACGGAGGTAGAAACAGCAAACAGCTTCCAGTCCACGGGGGGCGCAGCTGACTCTGTGGGCGGGCAATGCCCACCAATGCCCAATTCAAAATTATGACTTCCTGTTGGTCTTTTATTTTTTCTTTCATGGCAGAAATGGGCTTCCATACAGACATGAAAAAGCTGTGTAATTAAATATTTTACAGACAAAGAGTTACAGGAATTTACACTGCATCATAAGCTACAACACATTTCATTGTGTAGAACGTGAATGTTTTAATGTGGGCAAAAAGTTATGTCTGAAAGGTGTAATGTTTCATTTCTCACCATGGCCAAAGCAGGACTCTTACATATACTATGCATATCATAATCAGCAATATTTTTGTTTTTTCATTTCAAGTGGGGAAATCACTTATATTAAAAGCAAACTGATGGAAGTTGCTGCTGTAATCTGATTCTTTTAATAAGCCACGTAACTTGCTCTGATCCTAGATTTATAACAGGTATGAGACTGTTGTAATACGTCAGGTGGGCCATGGTGCGCACACCTGATGTTGCTCACAGTGGTCCTCAGTGAGCTCAGGGAGCTAGTGTATTCACCCAGACGAAAAATTTGAGGGAACATTGGTTGTAGGTCGACTAACGATTAATTTAGAAGCGGGCATTTTCTTTTGTATCAATCTTCTGATAAATTTATAGCGAACATTTTTTTAATTTCAACATTATTTTGTGTAGGCTGGGATGAATACCAACTAAGTAAACAAAAAACTGTGGTTTTCTCACATTAATAAACATGCTTCACTTTTCTGTTCATCATATCGTCACCTTGTAGCACAATTTGTTTTATTAGAGTTGATGAAGCTCAGTAATGCACTTCAGCTGAATGAGCTCTGCAAAGGCTGTAACTTAAAGAACTTCGAGTGTTAATAAGTCTAAACAGAACCGCATAAAGTGCATTTTCTATCCCACACCGGACTCTGGTTGAACAGTTCCACTTTCCCGTTATGCTACTGCCCACAGCCATCTTTGTTTCTGCGTCAACGGCTCCGCTTAAGAATGACCTGCAGCGCCCTCTGCTGGATGGCGACCAAACTACAACAATAAAAGAAGGTCTACGCGGTTAGTCAATGGATTCTACCACAGGGGCCGCGTTTCATTGGCTAATGCCCATTTTACTCACAGGGCAGCTGTCACGTGCATGACCGTCTCACAAACACAAGCTGCAGTAGTAAACACATGCTAATGTACATTGTGGACTAGCAGACTAGAGTTTTTGCATCAGGACTCTAAAACAATGGTTCTCTATCAGTGGGGTATCTGTACAGGTGATGTCAGGTATCCTGATCATATTTGTGGAACTAAAATTTACAGATTTCCAAAATCTGAAACGGAAAGTCTTGCTTGGATCAAAGGTTGTCCGCATTTCCAGCTCAACCGTCGTAGGATCAATAAGAACAAAGGATTGTCTGCTGGTGTAAGTTTTTTGCTTTGCTTTCTTTGTGTTTAGTGAATGAAAAAAAGAAAGTCAATAATAAACACATCCATTATGAAAACCTTTTAGCCAAGTACAGCATAATGGCAGCACCGATACAACTTCTACACCTTGAAGCCTGTCTGTTACAGTCTTACTTAGCTGAACAGATCAATATGCAATGTGTACCGTATCTGACATACATTAAAGATTTTATTTTACCTGAAAAGGCTTTTTACTAAACTGTAATCGTGTTAGCCACACTAATCGTGTTAGCCACTGAGTCCCATATATCAGGTCTATTAATATTTGAACATTTGCCAACAGAAATCACCCTCAAAACCATAAATGCTCGACTTACCCAGCCTTGCGAGAACAATAGGGGTCAGAGATCTTGTCCACAGCTATATTTATGCTGAGTGTGTGAGGATCTGCCTCCAAGCTGTGACGCGCACAATATTAGAGGCATCGCGTGGCTAAAACACCTTGATGTCGTCCAAAAAAGATGACATGAACTTGTTGGTTCCCCTGTCCATTGTTGTGGCTGATATTTTGTGAAAATCCAGAAGAAATGTTAAACTAATTGACTCAGAAATACTCTGCAGAGAGTCAGTGGAAAGGAAAAATTCCATGTTTACACATAGAAGCTAAGCACTGCTTTGGATGTCTCACAAGCAAAGCCTAGCTTTGCTTGTGAGACATGTAGTCACATGGGACTTTCAAGATGCGTTTCTGGGCGGAGCTTGGTAAGGTCCATTGGAACCTATTCTAATCTAACAAACCATCAGAGGTAGGTGGAGTACCCCAAAATTGTACTCAGGTAATAGTAACACCACCAAAATGTATTTTTACCCAAAGTAAAAAGTGGCCATTCAAGAAATTGCTCAAGCTTACAACGATATTTGGACAAAAAGACTACTCAAAAACTGAGTAATCAAAAGATCCATCATTAAAAATAATTAAATTATCAGATGGACCAAAATATAAAATTATGTTGGTAATGTTCCAATCTATTTCCATGAATGTAAAACTTATTAAACATTAACAAAAACTGCCTGTGTGTGTCTGGTAAATTTTTGGTTAAAAGAATCTTGTCCTTCATTCAGTGAAGTTACGTGGCCAGAGAATCCAGACATTTTGCTCAAGTAAGAGGGGATACTTCATAATACAATTACTCAAAGGTACAGCATAATAAAAATACTCCTAAAAGTAATATTTTCCCATAAAGTTTCTCAAGTAAATGTAACAACTCTCTATACCATTAATCGACAATTGATCATATTGATCAATTGTCTGTATCACTCAGAATTGACGTCATTATGAAATACCTGATCTGACCTGCTCCATTAACCACTGCAGGCCTTTGAAATCCAGAGCTCAGGTGTTGCAATTACCTTTAGTGAAAGGCTGGTAAGCAGATGTCAGAGCAGCGAGACAAGCCAATTTCTCATCATTATGAGGAGGCCTGCAGGCAGAGATCCAAGCCCCTCAACAGCAGGTGGCTTCTCCACATCCAGTAATTAAAGAGTGCGGAACTATAGTAAACACGCTGTTACTGGCACAGATTCTGGCAGAAAGCCGTGGGTCATTACGGATTCATGAGCCAGATTGGACGGATTTTCTCACTTTGAAAAATATGCGTGCAGCTGTATCAGTGTGTGCTACAAAGTTGACTGACACAATTTGAAAGGAGGGCCAGAAGGAAAAGAGAAGTGAGGGGGAGCTGGTTTCTGAGCAGCTCATGAAAGAGTGTCCTGGTGAGTTTTTTTTTTTTTAGTGCTGTGCCTCTCCTCGCTGTCATTCTGGATCTCCCGCTGAGCAGTCCAGCAGTCATTAAGGCTTCATCTTCATCATCAGGTTATCTAAGAAAACTCTGCATGCCATTCTGGTTTCTTTGAAGCTTTGCTGAAATGTGAGCTCTGGCTCATGGTGCTTCTGCTGATGTAAACACTAATACGCCCCTTTCACTGCTATAAAACACATAATTAAACCCATTTGTCAGAGGGTTTTTTTGTTGGTGTTTTTTTTCTTTTTACCTTCTTTTACATCCTCGTTTTCTCTCTCTCTCTCTCTCTCTTCTGTGGGAGGAAAATGTCCTCATTAACTACAAATTGCTTTTTTCCAATAGACAACATCTTCAGTGAAGCCTGATTACTGTTTGTTTAATTTTACTGGCGTGAGCGCTCCAGATCAAAGCTCCTCTTGGTTGACTTTGACATTAAAATTTCCTCTGAGAAACCTCGGATCTGACTCTAAAGGAAGCTTTCGAGCTGACCAGAGCTTTGATGATGGTGCAGATGCTGATTTACGCGCTTCTGCACCCTGTCTCTGTCCATCAGCAGATTGTGCCCTGCAGGCGTTTATGCACCCTGCCCTATAGATTGAGAGCAACCCAGATTTTGGCTGATAATAGCTGCTTTGACCTCAGCTGAATCTCTCTGAGAGCGCACAGGAGGCGCTTTGTTACCAGCTGCTTGCATTTACCCGACGGAACTGGTTTGACAAGTGGACAAACCGGAACCGCACACCGTCTCGCTAAATTCAACTCTGTTTTTTCCTGAAAAAGAGAGGAACAAATGAATAATTAGAAGAGGAATACAGAGCTTCCTACCGTCCACAGCCATGGCGAGTCCGAGCTGGAGTGAGTTTAGTGAGTCTCTCCCATGGTTTCCGCGGAGCGACGCGCCTCTCCTCCTCTCCAGCAGAAAGTTTCATGCGCCGCGTCGCTCCACATCCTCCCGGTTCTGGTGGTTAAAACCAGCTGACGTCCTGCGCGGAGAGTGGGCTGAACTCACTGAAGACACGCAGGAATATTCCCCAGAGTCGGGCTCCACGAGCTTCCTGCGCGTGCGCCTTGTTCTGTGTTTGTTTTTGTGTTTTTTTTTTTTTCTTCGTCTCTTTCTCTCGTGAGAATGACACGCGCGGCTGTTTCTCAAGAGGAGCGCGGGGAGCTCAAAGAGCGGCCCCGGGCCCTGTAATTAACGCAGAGAGACGGAGAAACGGCGCGGATGAAAAGGCTTCTCATCGTCTCCGCAGCGTCCACCAGAGGGGATTCCCCTCTGCCTTTCCTCACGGAGAGGGAGCTCTGTCTCTCTGATGGACGCTTTTAGAGCAGAAGAGCTGCAGGACAAGCCGCCTCTTCCTGAGTAACTGACCCGGTCTTATGGTAAAGACTGGTTAGGTGGCCTATAAGCTGCTGTCAGGAATAGTCAAAGTCATTATTAGGGGCGCATTTTGGCTTGTAGATTGCTTAAAGGGGCAGTGTTAGGCATTGTGCTATAAAATGGCACTCAATGCCATTTTGTGCCATTTTATAGCATAATCAATCAATCAATCAGGGCGGCCTAAGGACTTTTGGTGTCCCAGCCAGATTTGGGGCCCCGCATACCAGGATGTGACATATACTGCATTCTTAGCTACAATGATGTAAGTATGTGTAACATGCTTACATCATTGTAGTCACTGTGCTCTAATTAATTAGCATTTTGAAATGCAGAGTGGAATTTAAGTGTTGCATATTATTTTAAGTATTTAAAAGTAACATCTGCAGACAAATATTGAATTTATAGTAAACAAGTTAGCAAGTTTAATATCTTTTGTTTTAAAAGTAAGAAGAGATTTGTAAAATGTGCAAAACGTGCAAACACTACAATAAAATCATATGATTTCTTGGGGGCCCAAGGCAGCCACTTAACTTGCCAGCTCTGCCTTCAATTGCTATAAAAATGCTGTATATATATATATACATCTTCAATTAGACTTTCTGGTGGTGCTTCACTCAGCCATTGTAATTGTCGTCGGGGTTGTCTGGTGTTCATTACGGCCATAGCATTTGTGTTGTACCTCGTCAATCTCAAGTTGTGAGAGCAGTTGCCGTTTGCGGATGTTGGAACACTGAGCCACTAGTTGCTTAGCAGTTAGTGTTGACTGGGGATGTTGAAGTAACCATTCCTCCCACAGTCTTTGCATGTAGCCCCTCTGACTAGGGTTACTTGAGTAGTAGCATTCCAACAGATCCATGTTTTCACCTCTCGCCCATTTCCGTCTTGTTCCAGTAGCCCATTTTTCATCTAGGTGCTCTGGTTCCCCAGCACCTGACGCAGACCTTGTTTGGCCGGGCGACGTCTGAGCCGGCATGTCGTGCTTATCAGTGTCTCTCATGGTATGAGGTCGGCTATATAGCTCCAAGGGTCTTGCCTAAGGACCCACACTGACAGCTCAATTGACTGTTGTAGCTTCAGCCCCAGCCTGGATTCGAGCCCTGGTCTCCCGGGTGGAAGACTGGTGACTTACCCATTGAGCTATTCAGTCAGCTATATAGCTATACAGCTATACAGCACTGACATTGGGATGTCATTCGGACTAGAGAAGTGTGGTCGGATGGTTACAAAGAGAGGGAAGGTCGTCCGCACAGAAGGGGTTTCACTCCCAGAAGGAACAATAGCAGACATAGAGGACAGTTACAAGTACCTGGGAATACCACAAACAAATGGCAACCTCGATGAGGTCACAAGGAAAGGAGCCACAGCCAAATACCTCCAACGAATAAGGCAAGTCCTGAGAAGCCAGCTCAATGGCAAGAACAAGATCCGTGCAATAAACAGCTATGCCTTACCAGTAATCAGATACCCTGCCGGAATAATTAGCTGGCCAATAGAAGAGATAAAGGCCACGGATGTTAAGACTCGGAAGTTACTAACCATGCATGGAGGGTTCCACCCCAAATCCAGCACCCTGAGACTGTACACGAGCCGTAAGGAAGGAGGCAGAGGACTAGCGAGTGTGAGAGCCACTGTCCAGGATGAAACATCCAAGATTCATAAATACATCAAGGACAAAGCCTCAACGGACGATATGCTCAGCGAATGTCTCAGGCAATGGGGAACAGAGGATGAGGGGCTAGAGGTTCCATCATGGGAGAACAAGCCCCTACATGGGATGTACCACCGACAAATAACTGAAGTGGCTGATATCAGGAAATCCTACCAATGGCTGGACAAAGCTGGACTCAAGGACAGCACAGAGGCTCATCCTGGCTGCACAGGAACAGGCCCTAAACACCAGAGCAATAGAGGCTCAGATCTACCACACCAGACAAGACCCAAGGTGTAGGTTGTGCAAGGAGACCCCTGAGACAGTCCAGCACATAACAGCAGGGGGCAAGATGCTGGCAGGGAAAGCGTACATGGAACGACATAACCAGGTGGCGGGCATAGTGTACAGGAACATCTGTGCAGAATATGGACTGGAAGCCCCGAGATCAAAGTGGGAAACACCCCCAAAGGTGGTGGAGAATGACCGAGCTAAGATCCTGTGGGACTTCCAGATCCAGACAGACAAGATGGTAATGGAGAACCAACCGGACATTGTGGTGGTGGATAAAGAACAGAGGAAAGCCGTTGTGGTGGATGTAGCTATACCAAGTGACTACAACATCAGGAAAAAGGAGCATGAGAAACTGGAGAAATACCAGGGCCTCAGGGAGGAACTGGAAACGAACTGGAAGGTGAAGACCACAGTGGTGCCTGTGGTCATCGGGGCCCTCGGGGCAGAAACCCCCAAACTGGAGCAGTGGCTAAAACAGATCCCAGGAACAACATCAGACATCTCAGTCCAGAAATGTGCAGTACTAGGCACAGCCAAGATACTGCGCAGAACCCTCAAGCTCCCAGGCCTCTGGTAGAGGACCCGAGCTCAGAGGATGAAAAGAGAGAGAGAGAGAGAGACCACCCGCAGAGGGTGAGAAGGGAATTTTTATATATATAATATATATATATATATATATATATATATATATAATAAAGATTAAAAAGACAAAAATGTCACTTCTCAATTTAACAACTTGAAATTGGGCCTCTGCCACTTTAAGAAACTCCTTCTCTTTCCGAAACTCCGTCTTCAGCAGGTCATCACACGTCACAACATTTCTCTATTAAGCTTTAAAACATTTTTACCAGCATTTCAGTGAGAAATAGTTCCTATGATAAGCCCAGCAGTCAGTTTAATCAGCTGTTTGCTAGTTGCTGCTGCCGCTAGTCTGAAGTTGCTGTATGAGAAAGGCAGCGCCTGGTGAGATCAAACAGAATGGTTTTGGAGATTATAAACTGTTTTCAAACAAGCTTTAAAGAATTAAAGTGACACTCCAGGTATGTTTTTGATGAGAGAATAACATTATAACATGATGCAAGGCTCAAAAAAGTCAAATTTAAATAATACTGCCCCTTTAAGAAAAAAACAAATGTAACCTAAAATGATTCAAGGAGAAAATTTATAAGGATTTAAATATAAACACAATATTATGTGTATGGTAGAAACAAAACAAATTAACAAAGATAAAATTCTATAGAAAATGTCATTTTCCAGACTTGAATGAGCAAAGTTCTTAGCTACAACTATAAATATAAGTTTAATTGAATGAGATCAGTACATTTTTACATCAGTTTTACAACCGATGGATGTAAAAGTGAAACATCTTGCTGCAGTGCAGTTGAATCACCTTAAAGAATTTGGTTAAAGCAGTCAGCTAAGACGATAATGACCTGCATACTTTAAATGTGTCCCAGATTTTTAGACTTTTGTAAAGGTTGCTACTAAACTACAGCAGCTGTGTAAAATCACATGTTAAGTGAATACAAACCAAAGTTGTCAGTAAATGAAATAAAGGTGAAATTAAACACGTATATTTTTTTAACACTGGATTTTTCACTGAAGTATCTAAGTCCAACGCTCTGATATTATTAGTGTTGCTTAAGCTAACAGGAAATGCATCTCAAATAATCAAACTATGATGTGATTGGTGAAAAATAATCTAAGGTAGACACTCACGTGTCACTTTCCGTTCACGAATGAATGAATTTTAATTATGATCTGCTGCCCTCTAGTGTAGTTTGGTCAGTGGTTTTGACTTTTGTTGCCCAACAACTGAGATAATTTTCTGCTTCAGTAAAGCTACATTTGGTGATTTGATCATTTGGGCTTCTACAGACATAAGCCGCTGATTCATACGTTTTGGGTGCAGGAAAACAAAACTCAAAATGCATGCAGAAAAGATTGAATAAAGGACCCAGTGATCACATAGCTCAAAAGTTTGAAAGGTTTACTTGAACCAATGAGGATGGACAGGAAGGATCGACTTCATACTGCATTATTTAAGCTTTAAAATCTTAAAGATGGTGAAACATAAAACATTATATTTAATTAGATGTGTCGGAATTTTTTTTTAAAATAAACACTTTTCCAGAAAATATCACTGATCCCAAATCATGCCACTTAGGCATGATCACTAAGGCTGCGTTCACACTGCAGCCTGAAGTGACCCAATTCAGATTTTTTTGATGTAATGCGACCTGTATCCGATCTTTCATGGCAGTGTGAACAGCTCAGGTCGGATTCTATTTAGAATGTGACCCATATCCGATACGTATCGGATTCAAATGCGACCATAACGTCCAGGTCTCATTCATCCGAACTGAACGTCACTGATTCTCAACAAATCTCACTATTCTGAGTCCTGATACGTGAAAGTGGGAAGAAAAACAACAACCATGACGACTATATGAGGATTAAGTTAATATGTTGCTCCGGCCGGATAACAACTTCAAATCTGTAAGCTAAGCTCCACCGTTAGCCTCCATGTTTACTTCCTCAAACACTGAGCTCTTCTTCTTCTTTTTATGGCGGTTGGCAGATCACTGAGAACGCTGACGCTATAGCGCCCTCTACTGCGCATGCGGGACACTTTCAGGTCGTTTGCCCGTTTACACTGCAGAACACATACAGGTCCATTTACTGGCAGTGTGAACGGCCCACAAAAAAATCTGAATTGCCAAAAAATTGGAATTGGGTCACTTCAGGCTGCATAGGGTGCGTTCACACTGCACTTTGTGGAAGTAAACATGGAGGCTAACGGTGGAGCTTAGCTTAAATATTTTAAGTTGTTATCCAACCGGAGCAGCATATTAACAACTTAATTCTCATATAGTCCGTCATGGTTGTTTGTTTTTCTTCCCACTTTCACGTATCAGGACTCAGAATAGTGAGATTTGTTGAGAATCAGTGACGTTCAGTTCGGATTAATGCGACCTGGACGTTATGGTCGCATTTGAATCAGATACGTATCGGATATGGGTCACATTCTAAAAAGAATCTGACCTGTTCTGTTCACACTGCCATGAAAGATCGGATACAGGTCGCATTATGTCAAAAACCAAAAAAAACCCAAAACGGAATTGGGTCACTTCCGGCTGCAGTGTGAACGCTCCCTTTAAGACGGCAACAGAAAACGAGGACGATCTAGCTCATAGTTACTGGTTGCTATGGTAACCACCAACGGCCAAGAGCGATATAATTTCTATAGTGGAAAAGTCAGGGGAAAATAACATATCGATTAAACAAAGCTGTATTCAAAGAATAAATAGACCAATTTTGATAAATTTCTCGTTTATAATAAAACTTTAAAAAACGTGTTAAACACGGAGGCGCTGACGTCCAGCTCATTTGCAATGTTAGCCACGAAGCTAATTGCAGCGGCGGTATCATCCAACAATGACTCATTAAAAACGTCACCATTGTTTGTCCTAATTAATTTATTAGTTACTCCTGACTTTTTATTAAAACAGATGCTTTACACGTTTTCTCAATTTTAAACAAGGAAAATCTGCCTTTAATACTTTAAACTTGGTTCTTTTTAATCTTTAAGCCTGATTACTGCACAAAAAGATGAAAGGGAGTCCTTGAATTAATAGCTTCCACAGAAGAGAACATCAAATAGCATCCATTATTAATAATATGCATCTGGGTTCACGCTGAGCTTCTGTTTTAAAGTTTTACCAAGTTTTTTTATTTATTTATTTGATGGTCATTTTTTTCTTTTTGAGCCAGGAAGTCTGAACCATTTAGACATATTTCAAATTATTATGTCCACAGGGCATAACAAATGGTTTTCCTATTGAGCAATAATGTTGCTCATTGATGGAAAGTGTTAGAAAAGGTCAGGCGAAAAACTGAGTCAGTAGTTGTGAGGGTCTCTGACCACCAGGGGGCGGTCTCGTTATAAGTACAGGTCTGTAGATATCACTTCTATCACGTTTATATCACGTTTCTAAAAACGTCTTTATTTTAGTTACAGCGTTCAGTTGAATCCATATATTATGGAATTATGTGGAAGTCCTGTAACATAACTGGCTAAAATATGGTAACCGTGACTGTTTTTAGAAAGGTCAATTTGTATGGTTAATAATAAATATAAATTGAGTTAATTCTGACACTTTGAAACAAGGACTCAGAAGTCTAGAGCTTCAAGTTTTGGTTTTTCTGTTTGAAGTTTGCATGTTTTCCCAAGTTTCTGAAAATTTTCCTCTGATGGCTTCATCATTTTTTTTATATAAATACCAAAACAGTTTTCAAATTGACATTTCTACACAATAAAACTACTACAGCTTCAAAAAACTATATTTTTTAGAAATGAATGGCATAAAATGTTTTATTATGAAAGCTAAAAAATCTTTTTTTTGTTTGTTTGCTCTTATTTTAAGTGTAATAAGACATTGGCACGAGAAACTAGACAAAAAAAATATTTGGTAAAATTTGTGTTTTTCTGCAATGTGTAACTTGTAGGACCAATTATTTATATTCTCTAATGTTGGATTTTGAATAAATATGCTAAGTGAAATTTTAGATTCTAGTACGTTTTAGTGTGAATCTAAGCTACTGCAAAAAAAAAAAAATCAAGATGTCAGTAAATAAACAAACAACAAAAAAGACTGGTGACTCTAAGCGAGTGTGAGTTTTGGTGTGATTGCTAACTGTCTCCAAATGTGTACACACTCCTGCTGCCATCTGTCCGCAGACTGCGAAGTGTGTGTGACACTCAGAGTTCCCCTGCGGCACTAAATGAGGTTTGTTCATGCCAACAACGATCTACTCTAATGACACACCAACGTCTCTGAATAAATACATTTTTTGCAACAACAAAAAAAAAAATACGTGTGAAGCTAAACAGGAAGCAAGTTTGTGAAATTTACAGTCTGGATGTGGACATACTAAAGTCTAAAACAAATAATACGGATATAACAACGAGGCATATGATGTAAATAAAAACAGCATATACTGCAAAAACAAAATGTTTTGGTCTATTCTGATGCAAATAACTTAGTACACATGAAATAAGACTCAACAAATTTATAAGGAGTTTTTCATCAAGATAGAAGAGCTGCTTGTTTTTTAATAATCAATAATTGATTAATTAAGAAAATAAGCGAAACTTGTTCCACTGGCAGATTATTCCACTTATAACATGGGAAATGTCTTGTTAAAAGTGATATAATCTGCAGTGGAGCTATACTTAAAAATATATATATCAAGGCAAGATTAACTTAAAACATGCTCTTATTGCTGAAAAGTTAATTCCAGATTAGTTTTGCATTATTTCAAGTGTAATATCAATCAATCAAGGTTATTTGTATTGCTCACTTAAGCAACAAGGCATCACACATCATAAAAACAACCAAAAGTGGATAGAGGATCCAAATATTGTACTGAAATATTGTACCATTACTTTAACTCAAGTAAAAGTAAAAAAAATAAATAAAGCGCATTGAAAAAACTCAAATTTTTTCCCAAGAAGTTACTTAAGTAGATTTAACTGAGTAAATATAAATACCCAACTCTGAAAACAACATACAGTGACCAATTGAGAAACCAGTAACATATAAAATGTTGTCACATAAGATAATTGTGTCAGAAAGAAACTAAAAATGCTTGGTAAGATTTTGTGTCTTCCCTCTGGAGAGCACTTTTGCTCATTAGAAGTCGATTTAACCCCACTGATAAATTAAGAAGCATTTTTCAAACATATTTATTCAAAGAAAAGCAGAATTAAATGTGTGGTTCCTGCTCCGGCTAAGTGCGACAGGAAACCTGTCCGGCAGGTGTTCCCAAAAAGCCACAACTAAAGCCATTAACAGGCTGGTTCAGAATCTGGAGCGTTATTGCTAAACTCAAACTGAAACGAGGAGAGTGGGACAAACAAACAAAAACCCGGCCCTCCATCTGCCGCACAGACTTCCACACCCGGCCTCGCCCTGTTCACGAAGCGGCCGAGCCGAAACGTCCAGGTTGGGCTCTAGACCTCAACAGTGGGGCCTGTGTGACGTCACAGAGAGGAAACGCAGGGTGGGGCCGCCATAGGGCCGCAGAATAAAGCTGGGCTTTGAGCTCTGCTCCCAGCAAGGCTGCTGTAGCTCTCTGCAGCTTGTTTGTGAGTGACGCGGGCCAAAGGTTGCAGCTAAATAATGAACACAGGGTAGCTTGTGTAGCAGAAGGTGCTAACTTTTTTTGTAGCAATCGTTGTAATGTTGCGTTTTTTAGTAAACCTGAGAAGTGGGAAGGAACTTTGAGCTGGGTTTGGTGTCAGACTCGAAGCAACAGCGTCGGAATTTCAACATGGCGACGCCCATAACAGACAGTTTTAACTAGGGATGTGCCGATCAGGTTTTTTTCTGCCGATACCGATCACCGATACCAATCACATAATTATTATTTTTTTTTATCATAAACACTACCGTTATATTATGTGGAAAAAAGAACCACGAATTCACCTTAATTTAGACAAAACTTGTTTTTAATAACTTTTTTCAAGAAGAAAACTAAACAAAACAGGCATTGTGCAAATTGAACTGCTATCAATAATACTATCTTTACAGACTGAAAACATATGAGGCTCTGAAGAGGCTAAATAATGCAAAGAGCCAAAATAAAACCTCTCAACACTGACAAAAGATTCAAGTATAAAACTTAACATTCAAAGGCAAAAACAGGATCAATTACAATAAACAATCCTGAGTTATTGAATGAAAACTTCCTGTTAGCATAGCGGCTAGCTGGTTACTGCTAGTTCTGATTGGCTGTTTCTGACTGAGCGGAGTAACAGGGAGGAGATCGATTATTTTTTAAAGATTATCTGTCTCATGTTAGGACAGAGAAAGTTTTAATACATATGTAAAATGTATTTTTTAAGTTAGATGCTGCAGCTTTAAACAGGTTCGGTCAGAGTCTCTGCCAGGTGGAGCAGAATCGGCTCCGTCTGTCAAATATTACTAAATATTAAATATTACTAAATATTAAATATTACTACCTGTAGCGGAGCAGCGGTTCAACAGCAGAACCAGCGTCTTACATCGCAGCTCCAAGACTTAAATCATTTTACAGGTTATTAGTTTATCTTTCTGACCGTCATGCTAATCCGGTGAGTGTTTGTAGCTGTGCTGCTTTACCTGCTGTCTGATCCTCCATGTCTTTTTACTGCACTGAGCCTTGATGTAGCTAAACTCCGTCAAGTATTATCAAGTAAAGTATTATCTTTGACGCTTTGTTTTTATGTCTATTAGCTTCGTTGTGTTGATGCATTTTGACCTGCTTCTATTTTCCGCCGCAACACGCGAACGTCCTCATTCACTCAGTGCGTTATAGTTACACATCGCTTAGGATTTGTTGCTGCGCAGTGAAGGAAAGACGAGACCAGCTGGACAGACAGGCTGGGAAATGAGATGCAGGTGATGATCGGTATCGGTAACAGAGTCAATGATCGCCGATCCCGATCATCACCGATTTCACGGAAATTGGCCGATTATGATCGGTGACCGATCGATCGGCACCCTCTAGTTTTAACCTTTACTTTCCATAAGTAAACACTATTTTAAAATTTTCTCAAGTTTAGGTCTTGTAGGCGCTACATGTGACGCTGATTTTAGCGCAGGTTAATACATGTGTCTTGTAAAATTAACATATTTCTGAAACATCTTTCTATTGTTGATGTGAGTAATTGGAATCGCTTCCTGTTTCTCTTTGAGAAATCCGACTGTGGAGGGAATAATATAAGGATATGATATTTCTTATATTATGTCTATGGTGGAGGGCGTCTCAGAATTTTTCAGTTCTGAGTACAACCGGAACCTACCATAAATATACTTCTAAACACCGGAAGTTAGTGTATTTTTTCTTAACATTTTCTTATGTTTTATTTATTTATTTTAATTATCTTTGTTCAGCACTTTAGTTAGTGGATAGTGTTTTCAAATGCTTTATAGATAAAGTTGGTTTGACTAAAGAACCTTAATACGTTTCTTCACGTCTGACGTCATTGCAAGCTAAAATGTTGCTGTTGGTGCTGTTTATCTGGTGAATGTTATACTCACTTGTTTCATCTCCATATTAATGTTTAGAAGCCTTTTATCGCTGCTTCGAGGTTGAAGGTGCTTCAGAGATGGTGTTATGGAAAGTGGTTATTTTAGCAATTATCAATTTGAACCAATCTGCCTTTTCTCCCCCGGTTTCTGACGTAAACAAAAAGCTGTTGCTCACTGGATATTTTCTCTGTTTCACATCATTTGATCTGAAAGATGTGAAAATCCCAGACAAGCCTTGCACGATGGCTGCAGCTAACAATTATTTCATTAATCAATTATTCTGACATTTAATCAAATAAAAAAATCGGCACATTCTGCAAATTTTTTTTCATTTAAACATTTAGACTTTTTTATGCATTATTATAGATACATTCAAACAACAAACAATTAAATTAATTTTAAATAAGAAAATAAATGTAAATTTCAATAGCACTCTTAGTGTATACTTGATCACTTGCATCTGCAGCTAAAAAATAATTTAAACAGTGTATTTTAGTAAAATATGTTAACACTGTTATGAGACCCAATCTTAAATAAGTACAAATTCATATTTTCCAAAATATTGGAAATATGTTTCAGTAATATCCTTGTGATTGCTGCATGGCACTATAATGCGACTAAGTTCAACTTGCTTTTCAGTAGAAAAGGACCTTTCTGTGAAACAAACAGGCTGCCGGGCCTGTTCTCTATCCTCTGGGTGGGGAACTTACTAAAAGTGCACAAAGACTTGTGTTGTGAATGAATGTGTGGTCTTGTGGAGCAAAGCACTCAGGCCTGGGTGTGCACTGTCACGCTCTTAAACACAGAGTGTTTGTTAGTGTTTGCTCTGGAGGTTTGCTGTTAAGTCAGGTTTAAAGCTCTCTGGGTGTGTGAAGTTAAAAAGATGTTTCTCCATTTCTCTACACAGCTTGTAGAAAAGCCCAACATTACCACCAAGGCTAAGTCCATATAACCTGAAAAAAGTGGCAACGTGCAGTATAATTAGTATGTGGTAATTTAAAAAAAAAATTATTCTACAGGTTGTTCGATTGAGATTCAAATTTATCTAATTTACAAGAGAGATCCGTTTTGATTTTTTTTTAAATCTAACTCTAATGATACATATAATTAAAAACTTTATGAAATTAAAAGAGAATAAAAATACGGCCGAAAAACAAACACATTTCATAAGTAGATTTTTTCTTTTTCTATAACAAGTTTATGGAATAATAGAAACTAAAGATTCTCTTTTAAATATCAACTACTGTTTCCCAAAGGTTTCCTGTGAAAAATGTCTCTGAAATATTTTTTTAAAGTGCTCACAGTAAAGGGTTAATTTTTATGCAACATCAATATAGTTTTTTACTCATCTTTACCAAGATTATTGTAAATATCAATGGATGTAATTTCCCAGTTCTCATATAAACTAAATGGTTATGCATGCAAATATTTATGTGTATGAATTGAATCTGTTTGAGTTTTGTGATACAAATAAATTACACAATAGTAATGACAAAGTGGCTGGCAGGAGCTACACTAAACAGTGCAACATTTCTGAACTAAAACAAACATGCTTTATTTCACTTGTATTTTTTTATGTTAAAAAACACTGAAATTATCTTTATGTTCCAAAAGCTAAGTATAGCTACAAATTACTCATTTTAAGACAAGGTCTTCTGTTGTGCCCTGAGGATGTGGTGTGTTATTTTCTCCTTCTGACATCATCATGGGAAAAAGCTAATATGGGTTCAGCCATCACAGTGACTGGAATATGGGCTATTCTGGGTCAATGTTTAATAAAACCTGGATTTTCCACAAAGCTTAATGGAGGAAAGCATCCTGCATTTGAGAATAACTTAAGATTTTGTTGTTTTTCTTCTTTTCATGTGGTTTATTGTCACGGTGGTGTTACATCTGAGGAGGGCCGGTGGGAGGAGATATGCAGATGTTTTCCAGAGGACCCTATTAGTGACGTACTGAAGTCCTTCAAGCCCACAGTGGACTGCTGTCACTCGAACATAGTCCACCTCAAATACCATCAAAGACAGCAGTCCTCTTTTTATGCTGCTAATATTTCTACTGCCTTTTTGTCCAAAGAAAGATTTAAGAATATTTCATCATCGTGAAGTAGCCAGGATTTTAATCGTTCTTCGTCTTCTGTATTATTTCTTTTTTCTTTCAGACTGATTTTTATTTTTTTAAATGATGCATTTTGCAGTTGTGATTGGTTTGTTTTTCCCACTAGTTGAAGGGAAATACTCCAATTTATTCACAATTCATCAGGGGCTCAGTCCACACCAGGAGCAATTGAAACCAACCAGCAGATACAAGTAAGTTCAGATCTTTTAATGTGAAATAAGCTGCAGTATGTTATAGGTAAAACTTTAGATCTGGCATCTATTTTTCTTTCATTTGTCGTGTTTTATGTACATTTTTTAAAAGGAACCACTGTGCCTACGTCATTGAGAAGACGGTGTCCTTCACTGTCCAGGATGGGGCAGCGCCATATGTGAAGGCTGAATACAACAGGTGTTCCTGGGCCAAAAAATGTCCAACTCTCCTGTAAGTGTAGACAAAAGCAAAGGGATGCAAACAACTAATCGACTTACTATTAATTAAAAATTAATGGTTTGTTCAATTAAAATTAGTTCCAATAGATAAATAACGTTCACTTAGATCTTCTTTTAGTGTTGTAGTGGCGCCGCTGGACACGCTTAAGCGGAGTCGTTGACGTTGATACAGACTCAAAGATGGCGGAGGCAGAACAGGAAAGAGAAACGGTCCAGAGTCCGGTGTGGGTCGCAACATAGACTTTATGAGGTTCTGTTTGATGTATAAACACTAAAACAAACTCCTTAAGTTTCACATCACTCTTCAGCCGAGCTGCATGACCGGAGCAGTGTCACTTTATCATTAAAACATTATTGACTTGCTACGAAGATGAGGATGTGATGACCGAAAAGCGGGCTGTGTAAAAATTGTAATATGTTAGGGGGGGGAAACATGAGGGCATGATTTATGTTGAAAGCTGTGAGAGTTAATGCACTTAATGTAGCCAAGCTTTAATATTCCTTCAAGAGCAACAAGACGCAGTTCTTCTGTATAAATATGTGTTTCTCACATATTTCTATTTAGCAACCTATAAACTCCTGTTTGGTTATATTTAATAATATGTTGTTTTTTTTCAGCGATTTATGAAAAATGTAGTTCTTCCGATGACAGTCGGTCATCCCTCATGATAGAAGATATAATTTACGGATTTTAAGAAAATCAATTAATCATTAGTCAATTAATCAATGACATGCATTATCCTGCTCACTGCACTGAAGCCCATTGAAAACCTGTTTTTTTCCCACCAAATGTTGATTTTTGAGTTAAAACATTAGCATTGTTGTTAAATTAATATGAACCAGATTTTTTTTTTTTTGCATTATTTGAGGTCTGAAAGCACATAATCTTTCTCGTTATTTTGACAGTTTCTCATTTTCTGCTAATAAAAACTAAATTTTTGCTTGGGATTTCAGAGACATGTCAGTAGTTCATAGACTAAAAGAACAATGTTCATTTTATGTAAACATTTACCTATAAAGTAAGATAAACTGATAATTTTAAGTGATCTTTTAATATTTCCCAGAGCTGTATATGAGGTTTCAGGTCTTTGACAGTGACTGATAACTCCATGTTTTGTTCAGGTATCGCCTCGTCTACAAGCCGATGTTCAAGGTAGCCCATAAAACAGTGACTGAACTGGAGTGGCGTTGTTGTCCTGGGTACTCTGGTTACAACTGTATGGATGGTCACCAGATTTACCAGCATCCAATCAGGAGGATGCCACCATTTAAAGGTCCACCAATGAAAGGCCCACAGTTTGGGGGTCCACTGCACCAAGGGCCCATGTTCAAAGGTCAAATGTTCAAGACTCCACCTACGAAACCAAACTCCTGGAGTCAACCAAAGCAATCTCACACCAGCAGTTTCAGCTCCTATCCACTGCCTCACTTCGGGTCCTCGTCTTACCCCGACTCATCCTTTGAGCCTTACCCACCAGAACCTCAACCAGAACCAGAATACCAGGAGCCACATCTTACAGACGGCGACCCAGAGCACCAGGGGGAATACAACCAAAGACCAGAGGATGTTACCCCAGAGGAAATGGCTGCTCCAACCGCAGGAGAAGAACAGCCAGAGGAGAAGATCACAGGTAACTCTCAGACATGAATGACTGATGCAGACAGAGACTTTCTATTCTCAGTTTGGGACAAAGGAAAATCTTCTTACAATAGAAACTGCAACAACACCAATTCTTTGTCTTTAAATAACCATGTTTTCTGTATTCTGCGAGGATCACATCTATGCTGTGACCTTTACTCAAAAGCTGACTTTGCACACAAATCTGCTTTTAATTAATTTATTAAACTTGATTAAAGCAAGAAAGGAAATATTGATCTAAATCATGCACTGCAAAAACACAAAATCTTACTAAGAATTTTGGTCGAGTTTCTAGTGCAAATATCTTAGTTCAATTCACATAAACCAAAACAAACATACAAGTAACTTTTAAGTAAGATATGAAAGTCAATAATTCCTTAATATTGCTGAAAAAATATTAGTTCCACAGGCAGATTATTTCATTTATAACATGGAAAAATGTCTTGTTGCAAGTGAAATAATCTGCCAATGGAACTAGTTCTTTTAATCAATATTAAGGAATTGTTGACTTAAAACAACCTCCTACATTTTGCTGAAAAGTTCGCTGAAGATTAGTATAGTATTATTTCAAGTGTACCATGATATTTGCACCAGGAACTAGACTAATCAATGCTTGGAGTGTGTTTTTATTGCTCAGAAATGACTCAGTTTCGTTCTACTTTTTTCTCATTGGTAAAGAAAAACATGCAAATTTCTCGTAATAATGCAAAGTCCTTTTTAAGTTTTGGATCTAGAATCATTTACTGTATATCTACATTTTCAACAACAAACCTGACTACTTCATTAGTTTATTTAAAGTATTGCATGAGCAGTTTATTGATGAGTGGGTGCAAAAACCTTTTGTTTTAGCACTCAAGTTGTTGACCAAACATTTAAACACCTCTGACTTACACATTCTTCCTGATAATGAGCTTGTCTGATTTTCTGTTTACAGGCCAGGCTGTGGGGAGAGAGATAGAGGAGAGGATATTTAGAATAGAGGAGGACCTGCGGCATCTGAACCACGGTCTGGAGACACTCAGGGGAACTGTGTCTGGACTGGAGAACAGCCTGAGAGCCTCGCTGAGAGACGACGCCAGCAGGATGCTGTCAGCTCTGCTCTCTGCTGCTCCAACGCCTCTTGCTGCTCCCGCTACAGCGTCTAACCCACCCACCGTCGGGTTTATGGAGATTCCTGCCAGAGATCTCGACATGGAGGCCTTCGATGGCAGCCACATGTTTCCAGATCTCACAGAAATGAGTGGAAGGGTGGAAGAGCTGAGGACGGAGCTGCAGGAGCTCAGAGCAACGGTTCAGGGACAAGACAAGATCCTGAATATGATCTCAAATAAAACCAGAGGAGGTGTGGAGAGCTTGATGGATGCTAAACTGCGTGCAGTCAGGGTGGAAATACTCGATGGACTGGAGAAACGATATGAGAGTGCAGAGGAGCGCTGCGGGGAGAAGGTGGGAGCTGAGCGGCGGCAGTGCCAGAGGGACCAGCGGCAGGAGCAGATGAGAGGCGCTCTGGAGGAAAGCATGTCAAAGCTGAAGTCCGAGCTGGGGAACATCCAGTCGCAGATCCGTCCATCAGGTGAGCTGGCAGAACGGGTCCTGCATCTGGAAACATCCGTGGCAGACCTGAACCGGTCCCAGACGCACCTGCGAGTGGCTCTCAGCGGTCACAAGGACCACATAGAGGCGATGCTGGAGGGCCGCCTTCGGTACGTTGAAGACAAGCTCAACCTGACTGGGCAGATGAGAAGTGGAGATCCTGTGGAACAAGCTGCAACAGGGCGGAGACTGGAGGCCAGGATGGAGGGTAGGCTCCGAGACCTGGAGGACCGCTTACTGACGGCTCTAGAGGAGCTGAGCAACGCCACCGCCCCGACTCTGCTGGACGGCCATGTTGTTCCAACACTGGAGACGGAGCTGGAATCCCTCCGCGGGAGGCTTGAACTCGAAGTAGACCGAGTGCAGAAACACCTAAACAACCTGGAGATTCTCTGCTCCTCTCCTTGTTCTCTTGCTGCCCAAGGAGACGCTGCTGGGCCGGGTGAAAGCCAAGAAGTCGAGCCGAACATAAAGCAGGTTTTAGACTCGCAGAACGACCGCTTGAGCAGTCTGAACTTCACCCTGCAGAAGATCTTAAACACCGGGGAGAGGCAGGTGGATGTAGAAAGGGGTCCTCCATTTCAGGCAGAGCTTACGGTTCTGAAGTTCAATGTTCGTTCAGTCAACCACACCTTGATGAGTCTCCAAGATTCCCTGGGTACAGTGGTCCATCAGGTGGGAGAGGCCAACAGCTCCTGGCATGAACGAGAGCTTCGCCTGGCGAAGCAGATGAAGGGCGTGGTCCAGCTGGTCGGGCATCAGGCCTCCATGCTGGGGGCAGGCGAGCGCAGGCTGACCCGACTCAAAGCTGAGCTGCAGGACATGAAGAAGCGGCTGGCGGAGGAGGTCCGCGGGTGCCGGAGCACCGCCATGGTGGTCAAGAAGGAGGTAACTGAGGTTGGAGGGCGCGTTGCCAGTGTGGAAGATCAATGTAAAGGTCTGAATTACCTGGCAGAGGATCTGGAGAGAATCAGGGAGGAGCTGGAGAAACAATCCAGCAGTCTTCTTCTGCAGGTTAACGGGACGCTGTCCAGCCACGCTCAGCAGCTGTACGAGCTGAAAGACGAGCTGAGAAACTGCACCGTGAGAGCCGAGCCGACCAGGAGCTCAGAGACCAAACGAGGAGACACATTCACTCTGACTTAGTTCAGTTGGTAGGGATGTTAATATTTTCCCGCTGAAACCTTTAAAGGTGACCTATTATGCTTCCTTGAACAAGTTAAGATATGTACATGAGCGTAAGAAAACATGTTCATCACATTTTTTGCACAAAATCAGTTTTTGATAAACAGATTTCATTGTGGTCAGTTCTGCCTATTTTGAGCTGTTACTTTGAATCCAAATAATCAGCTGCTGCCCCCCCCCCCACCCCCCAACTCAACGTTTACACTCACATGTGAAAATGGCTCCAAACAGATGGGTAATTATACAAAAGAAATCTTTGAAAAGCATTAGAAGAGCTTCCTGCACAACCAACAAGATTCACAAATACCTTTTTGATCCCAAATGAAAATTAAATATTGCTGTAACTCATATTAATTCAAGATTTTTAAGAGTTACTGTAGATCAGTGGTTCTTAACCTTTTTTGAGGTACCGAACCCCCCGGTTTCATTTGCGCATTCACCGAACACTTCTTATCCCTCCCCACCTGTCAAAACACAAAATACTTTGCGGTATTCTGATTTAGTAATGTTATAATGTAATCATATTATCTGTGTTACCACCCCACGCCACTAGAGGCAGTAGCAACCCTGAAAAGATGTGACTAAGGAGCAGATTTAGACTATAGAATTTGGTAAAAACTGTGAGCTTTGCTGAAGTAATTAAAGACACAAGTTCAAATCCATGCTGAGAGTGGAGCTCCTCCAATCAGGTCTCCTCCTCAGCTCTGATTGGCTAAGCAATGTAACGCCGAACCCCTGAGACCGACTCATCGAGCCCCTGGGGTTCGACCGAACCCAGGTTAAGAACCACTGCTGTAGATGGTGATGGTTGAATGCAGCAAATGGATTTTGGATGGTAAGTTGACAACAAAACACTTGTCTTTTCCAGCAGCCATTGTACAGCACATAAAGCAGTAAATCAAGTGTGACCAAATGTGCTGGAACTCCAACTGGGTTGCTAGGTAACGAGCCTAGACTTGGGTTGGGTTGCTAGGAGACTGGGGCTGGACTCCTCTGAGGTTTCTAGGCAGCATGACTTAACAAGGAGTCTTTTGATATGGCTCATTTTTCAGACACCAAAAAACATTTAGTTATTGCCAAGAAATGGTTGTCCTGTTTGTAGAAGTAGTGAAGATCCAAATGGAAGTAAAAAATGTTCAAAATGTGAATTTTGCATAATAGGTCCCCTTTAAACCTGCACTGAAATAGAAATATTATCATGATATGCAGTGGAAAGAAAGACGGCAGCTACATGTGAATGAAATCGTTCCATTCATGACGGTGCTATATGACAAATTAATTTTTGTAAACAATTTTTTTAGCGTGATTGAAGGATGAATCTGTGAATGTGAAGCTTAGATGAACAATCATTTAACAATGTTTCTATGTTTTTATTATGAATTTTCTTATGCCAAGGCTATATAGATAAATATACGTATATATGCAAAAAAAAATATTTGTGTAACAATCTGTTGGATGTTGAGTTTAGTTTATTTTGACTTTTATTTCTGTGATCCTGATCTTTAAAGTTAATTTTTCTTCAGTTTCTCTGTATCTAGGTCTCACAACTCTACACCTGTTGTCCATCTACTTGCCTGTGGAGTATAAATAAGTATAAATACTCCTTTGTTTCAGTCAGACGTTGTCACATCCTACTGTTGTCCACGCGGGTTTGCTGTTCTGCTTCGATTTGTTGAATAAATGTGGTTTCACCAAACCACTGGCTTCTTCAGCTCTTCATTTAGGTCCTCTATAAAAACTCATCATGAGAGTTTGGTTGATGTTATAGTGTGAATGTTCTTAAACTCCATTCTCTTTAAAACAAAAAAAAAACTATAAAAAAAAGTCTGGAAAATTATTTCTGTTTTTCTTTTAACAATTAGTGAAAAGGCAGTAATCACTTTAAATCATCTCATCTGATGTAACATCGTTATCTTACATCTATTGTACAGAAGCCTGCAACAGATCCCATCAGGTCAAAAACAAAAGGTGTGTGTAAAAGTAAGTACACCCATGACTCAAAGCTGTATCTGGCTATAATCAAACTGTAATGCCAATTCGACGCTACGCAGCTTCAGTCAATCACATTTTATTTGTATAGCACATTTCAGCAGCAAGGCATTTCAAAGTGCTTTACATAATTAAAATAAAAACAGCTTAGCATAAACAACCGTCCTCCAGTGCAAAGAAAGACGTGTCGACCTGAATGAGGCAGCTGTTAAGGCTAATTCAATATGTGGAAGAAAAGTAAGTACACCCCATGAATCCTCTGTCTTGTAAAGCCATATTTGGGTTTACAAGTCAATTTATTCGATTGCTAATGTTCTGCCCATGACTTGTGTAATGACCAACCGTCCTCCACTGTGAAAGAGAGAAGTGTCGATCTTAACAAAGCGGCAGTCAGAATTTAACACATGGAAAAAAAGTAAGTACACCCCATGAATCTGTTACTTGTGACACGATCTTTGAACTTGGGTGAAGCTTCATGATGTCAGATGTCATTGGACACAATTGACTCAATGACTTGACCCCAATCCATCACTCCTCCACTGCTGTGCTTGGCAGTTGGTCTTAGGTGTGTTTTCTGATACGCAAACTAAACATGGGACTTCATTACAGAATTAACCATCTCTATGTAGGTTTTAACTGTCCAACAGAACCACCAGAGGGCAGTAGAGACATGTTAATATGTTTTGCTTTGGCGCCATGAGGATTTTTGCAGACAGTAAATAATACTCCAATGCCTACCAAGAATTAAATCAGCAGGGACAAAGCTCGCTTGTCAGAAGAATATTACAAATTTGTATTATTGCCAAGGTGATGAAGAAAGACAACCCAAGGAGCAGCAGCCAATGTCTCATTTCTTCTGGTTACACATCTCTCATTGGACACTGCAATATAGTAAAAGGTGACCTTGCTAATAACCCTCTCCTGTTGGCTCCTGCTCTGCAATCAGGTGGTAAAGTGACAGCTTCATGGGAAATGAGTCCACTGTTGTGTGAAAACACTTTATTCCCAGACACGGGCTGCATATTAACTGAGGAAATGAAATAATAGAGGATGGAAAAGAGAGCAGACAGGAAGTGAAAGACTCCACATTCATGTTGTTTGGGGAGCCGGAAAGATGAGCGAGTTTGAGATGGAAACATACACCTGAGGAAAAGACACACAGTTTCTACAAAAAGTTAACACTTCACAGTTAAAAAAGGGGCCCATGATATCTATCTAATTATCTGTGCTCTCTTCCTTGTATTCCCCAAATGTCTGGATTGGGTTCACAGTAACACCAGACCAGACAACAACCCATTAATCTTTGTTTGTTTCCAACAAGACACTTGGACAGAAAGGGCAGACATGGCTCTGGTGAATTTGTCTCTCTCTCCTCATGGTGGAGCTTCGCTTCCTGCGCGACACGCAGAGCGTTGCTGACCACCGCCTCCCTCCACCCAAATCACAAAAGGCACAGCTGGCACGAAGACAGACGACAGAGGATATTGGAGTAAACACAGGGCGGCAGCTTTCGAAAATGTGAATCATCCCGTATAATGTCCTCTGCAGAAGCTTAAGGTTAAAGTAGTGTGCAGCTTTTGTCCTCATTACAGTGATGGCCAGAGAACAGACAGAGTTGATTACAGCTGGCTCGCAAACCAGGAAGCGCAGGAGAGAGTTGCGTTAAATCAAGGACTTCTCCGGGATTTGACATTTTCCAAGGAGACGTTACAAATAAAGCTGAGCTAAAGGATTTATCCTCAGCCTGAAGTTTTAGTAATAATGTCAGAGTTTTAGAAATTAATCCGACTAACTCACTGAACGGACGCAAAGGAGAAGTAAAAAGGAAATAGAGCCACAGCTGAAACAAAACGAGATATTATCATTATAATAAAAACAGCTGAAAAATGTAAAACAGAACTAGTCCAAGCTCTGAATAGATGCTTGAATTTTCCATAACTTTCTCCACCTGAACAGAAACAAAACTGCAGTTATTATCTTTGGACCGACAGTCAAACTCATTTTCATTCTGGGACGCATCAAGATCATCAATGTTGTGGAAGAAAGTATTGATAAAACCCATTAGGAAGCTGTTAAAATCCAGAATACCAAATTTAACGATCTTTAAAAATAATTGAACAGAGATGCTCCCCTTCCAAAGCTTTTTGAAAAAGGTTGATTTTTACATGTAGGCTCACATTTTACCCTTGGCAAACAACTTTGTTATCATCTGAGTGTTTTTCACGTCAGGTCTGTAAAAGTCCTGTTTTCTGTTATTTATTTTCAATGTTTATTTTTATCTGTGAGGCTGAAGTTTTTTATGGATTAGACCCAGGAGGCGTTCCAGTGTAACCCACTGAGGCTGCTTTGACCTGGACAAAGGGATTTTTCTCTCTGTTGGTCAATTAGGTGGGAACGTCTCTGAAGTCACAATGTCATTTATTTGGTAAAAAAGATAAATCAGAGAACTTGCTTACGCCGTAAATATTCACATTTGTGCAACCTTTTCCCACCTTTATGTGACAAATGAACTTCTCTATATTAGAGTTTGTTTTATTTTCTTTTTTTTAGTTCTGCTTTTGTCATAGCTAGCAAGAATATAATGACCAAGCTGTTATAGCTGCAGTATATAACTTTTATTTAAAAAAAATATGTTTTTACATATTTGTTAAAATTATCACCATGTTGTGACAGTAAAACATAAGACATATAGAAAAAAATGGAGCCCCAGTGGTCCCAGTCAGAAACAACCAATCAGAGCCAGGAGGAGGGTCTTAGCGCTGTCAATCACCCTCTTGCTCACCCACTCCTGCATCTTATTGCTAAGCTCAGCTGGTTCACCACAAGGCTAGCTAGCATAGCCACTGATGACGCTGGATGAACGATTTTCCTGCAAGTATTTCCACCATTAACACATTCAGCAGCGTACATGTGGATGATTGACAGCGCTAAGACCCTCCTCCTGGCTCTGACTGGTCATTTTGACCAGGAGCGGTGCCTTTCTGCAGACTGTAATAGTAGCTCGTAGAGGCGGAGCTTCATTTTTTTCACCTATTATCTGTCTCATTACAAACTGTCACAACATAGTCACACTTTTTGGATGAAACCTTTTCTTCTATAAAAGTTACATACAGCAGCTTTAAAGTACTTCTGTTCTTAGTTTTACAAGTGTATTGTCTTGTTTTTAACTGCATGTATAATTCCATTTATGTTGTGCACCGGACTTGGACATGAAGCTAATTTGACATTTATATAACTAGTGTCTCTCCGGTCCCAAGTCAGTTTCAGGCAGTATGCGAGTTTAATTGGATTAAAGATACAGAAAAAAGGAGAATGTTTTAAATCTTCAAATGACATTCACAGTCAAATTATTTTTGGTCAGGAAGTCGAACAAAGTTTCCAGATTCAAAGCTTATCATATTTCAGTGTCATGTCAGATTAACTCTGTACAGCTTGTGGGTTTTGTAATCCATTTCCTGCTCTCCTGGGTTGAAATATATATGATAATACCTGATTATTTTCACACCTTTTAAACTATGTAAAAGCAAAGTAGCACTGAAACATTTTGGGATTGATTATTGCAGAAATGCAAGTTATAACTACTGGATTTCAGACTTTAACACTAAAATTCTCTTAGTCAAAAATTTCTAACCATTTTGCAACAAAAAAATACACTTAGAAGACTTTAGATATACAATGACAATAAGAAAAGGGCAATTAACTGCTATAGGGCAAAGTGATGCGAGTGTGCATAACATCACAGCGAAAGTGGTAAATAATTAAATACAAACTATTTCTGCTATTGCCATCACCACTACCGGAAGTAATAATAATACAGACAGTATTATTAATGTTAATATTATCCTCTGGCCCACATGTTATTAGACATATTCTATTTTTAGAAAATGAGAAGAGAAAAGAAAACCTGAGACAAAAATATTATTCCCTACTGGTCTAGATTTGAAACATACTAAATTAAATAGTTCCCTGGACTCTCCGAGAGTGAGAGTCCGTTCACACCGGCCCTGTTTGATTAGGTTTAATCAAACTATAGTTCGTTTGCGTGGAAAGTCAGATTTACTTTGGGAGGCATGAATGATGTGTAAAAGCAAAATCTGGCTCCCCTATAAACCTGAGAATCTGTTTGATTAAAGTGAACTCTGGTGCGAATCAGCACATAATGTGGATTCAAGCGGACAGGATACCGCTCCAAAAACAGGAAGTGAACTACAGCGCAGGGCATTCTGGGTAAACAGAACTAAAACAAATGCGCTACTCTGGCGCTAGCGGTAGAAATGACTTGTGGTCTTTTACCAAAGACAACTGCCAAAATCTGATGCTACTCTATTTTTGTTTACATTTTCGTGAATTAAGTTGTTCTCATTGTCTTCTCCTGAGGTTTCTGTGTTGTTTCCTCCAGTTGTTTCTCCTACAGCGCCACCACAGGCGAGGAGGGGAAAAACTTTTACAATTAGTTAGGTTGTCTGACAGTGCAGTGTGAAAGTGAACCGCAGCTGAAAATGCAACAAATGTTACAGTTTTGAACCAAGTCTGTGGGACTATCAGGTATGAAAACAACCTGAAATAAACGTGTGCTGTTAGCGATCATTTGAGGTTTTCTAAAGACTCCCAACTCGTTGCTGTCATCACCCCAACTTAGGTCATCATAATAGGACGTTTAAGGTTTCAGAAATTTGTTTTGAAGTGGTTTTTAAAAATCCGTTTTACTAATCAGCCCAGATATATTTTGCACTGATAACTGTCTGATAAAATATTGGAACTTTAGTCCCCAATTGAACCGTACAATCTGTAGTCTTCTGGTAAAACTTACAGCTCTGGAAAAATATTAATAGACCTCTTATAATGATTATTTTCTCTAATTCAACATTTTATAGGTATGTTTGAGTAAAATGAACATTGTTCCTTTATTTTGAGAACTTCTGACAACATGTCTGTGTAATTCCAAACAAATTTTGTTAAAAATAACAAAAAAGATGCAGAGCTTTCCGACCTCAAATAATGTAAAGAAAACGAGTTAATGTTCATTTAGAACCAATAATACTAATGTTTTAACTCAGGAAGAGTTCAGGAATAAATATTTGGTGACTAACAAGGAGGTTTTCAATGGGGTTCAGTGCAGTGGGCTCTTCATTTTTCTAGAACTGTAGTCAGCTTTCAAAGTAAGAAGATTGTAGAAATACTAAATCAAAATACAGTGGAAAAACATTCTCTTATGCAGGAAAAGACTGGATTGTAGCAGAGATATGTTTTAAGCCTTGAACCTTTCCAAGCTGTTTTTCTTAAGTGAAAATAATAATTCCAACATTTTCACACATAAACTCCATTATATTTAACTCCCAAACCTTCCTCTTATCCCGATCGTCTCCTGCCACCTCCGATCTCGAATCAACTCCCCTCTCTGGCTGACCACTGGCTGTGACACTAGATCATCTAAATATGCTCATGCACCCGGCCATGTCAGCGACCAAATAAGGGGCCAGTCTGAGGTCTTAATATGACAGCGTTACTCTTTACAGCTCTGACAGCCCTGCAACCTCTGCACAGCTCAGGCAGTGAGGCCATGCTCCCTTAAGCAGCTTTCCATGACTGTCAGTCTTTGAGCTGTGCCGCTCCCAGCAAACTGCCTGGACGGCGATGATAAAGTAGGATGACACAGCGCTTTAGGTGCAGCTCCAGCCCTCCCTCAAAGGTCTGAATTTACTGTTTGACCGCAAATGGCACTTTATTTCTCAAGTGAAAGTTGCATTTGTTTGGACTGTTGAATTAAGCTCCTTATTCCACGTCAAATGCTAATTGCAAAGAGTCGATGCTGTTTAACTGATCAATACGCTGAACTGTTGCTGGAGATTTCCAAGTCCTAATGAGCCGGTTTTATTGTTTCTGCCTCACATTTATGGATGGAGCACCTTAGCTGTATGCATTGAGAGCATTTCTGTTCCATGGCATCGAATAGATAAACCACCCACACACACACCGACATACACAGCGGAGGCATTCAGACTTTAACTCAGGGACACTGAGGACAGACCAGCCGTCCAATTAGTGAATGAACAGCCATACATCCCCAGGCGCAGCCACTCATTTCTTCATTCCAACAACTGGAGACAAACTGAAACATGTTCATCACTGACCCTCTGTTTTGTAAACATTTCTTGAAGATTAAATAGAGCATAAATCACACAGTTATGTTGTTTTTTTTTTGTTTGTTTCCTAGTAACTGTGAAATGGTAAGAAATATGAGTGATGAGAAGCTAAAAAAGACAGCAGACAGCAGCTGTGAATAAAACTTACATGAGATTGATGCTGGTGTATTTCTTCTAATATGCCCAATGAAAATAAATTAATCAGTAGAAATGATACAGCAGCAGACGGGGAGGGTGTGAGCAGAAGCAGCTGACAGTCAGACTGAGACTGAAACATTCTTAAGGATTAAAAATGTCTTGGAACTCAAAGTTTCAACATTTTTTACATTTTCAGCTGCTGCGGTTCACTTTCACACTGTCAAACAAACCAAACACATTGAAAAAAACCGTTCCCCTCCTCACCTGTGGGGGCGCTGCACTATGAACCACTGAAGGAAACGACATGAAAACCTCTGAAGAAGACAGAGCGTGTCTTCCTTCTTCACAAAACAAACAAAAGTGGATTAGCGTCAGATTTTAGCAATTGTAGTTTTTCTCTTTTGTCTTTGGCAAAATATCACTAATTATTTCTTCGTCTATCGATAGAAAAACAGGGTTTGTTGTTGTTTTTACCCAGAATGCTCTGCGCTGTAGTTTGAATCCTGCTTTTGGAGTGGGGGGACTCTAGTGATACAATAATCTCACGATACAATATGATACACGATATTCTGCCCACGATACGATATGTATTGCGATATTCAGCAACGATACAATTCAACACTCTTGTGATTTTTCTGAAAGATTTTAGAGGGACAGAGTGATTTTGGTGACATTTTGTGACTGTTATAGAGTTGGGTTGAATTAATTTAACTGAAAACTGATTAAAAGCACCAACTACACAATACCTGACTCTGGTTGGACACAGACGTAAAGTCAACAGCTGGACAAAATTAATCAAAGAAGTGGTGAGAAAACATGTTTCTTTTAATTGAAACAGTACAAACTGTAGCTTATATGCATCTGTAAAGTAAATAAAGTGAACCAAGTACCTGCTCTGAAAAGTTTGATACCTTTTTAACCTTGACACTTAAGATATGAGGGAATCACTCTAAGCCTGATGATCTAATCACTCTCCTGGCGAAGCAAGCAATGAGTGACCAAGGTGACAGTTGGATGTTACGATACTTGCGGATGAATATCGATTTTTTTTCTAGGAAAGAAAATATCGATATATATCATGATATTGATATTATTATACAGCCCTTTGAGCCGCACCAGAGTTACTCCAACCAAACCAACAGGGTTTTAGACAGAACAGAGTCCGTATCAGAATCCCCCAAACGAGCAGGACTTTCTAGACTGACGGACTAAAACTCAATTAAAGCGGACTAAACAGTCTGGTACTTGTATTCACAATGCATTCGTCAGAGTTTGTCATCATAGATGAGTGTGGGAATGTAGATCGACCAGTTAATAGAGAGATTTGTTTCGGCTCAGATTTATCTTCACCATAATTATAACATGACAGGTTGTGAAAAATTTCAAAGGTTTTAATACTTTTTGCAAACTAATGTAACCTATCCATCATATTTAACCTGGTTAATTTTTATTTCCCCATCACTTACTGTTTACCCGACTGTCAGATGCTAAAGCAGCTGCCAGTAACACACCAATTGCTCTAATTCCGACTCTGTTACTTTATGTATGTTGTTTAAAATTGTAAATACTGGTCTGTATGGAACTACATCCAAACCGAAGAAGGGAATGAAAATAAGAATGCATCTGACACGCAGCAGTTTATAGGTCTTCATTTCTGAACGTAACCTTATTGTGAAACTCAATTTAATTTGCTGTGAAATCCAAATATGCAGCTATATATATATATATATATATCAGCTGTGACTAATTGTCATTTAGGTTGGTATCTACATTCAAGATGGCTGAATAGACACTAACATTAGATGCTAAATGTTAGGATGACGCCAGTTCTCCACTTGAGTTTAATTAAGATAGAAGTGAAAAGAACACAATGAGACGAGGATTAAAAGAGAAACTCATTGACCTCATAGTGAAGAGATTCATATTAAAAGCATTGATGTTTTTCTTCAAAAGGAGCAGGAAACCAATTGTAATGACGCTGCAGGTCTTTTGCTGTCAGCTTTAATGGGGGACATTAACATCCCCTCTGTGTAAAATTTACATTTACATGTTTTTATACTTCAGTTTGGGACTGAACTGCTTCTAAAATCAGCCCAAGTGATTAGAAAACCTCACAGACGTTTATTTGGCAATAACTTAAAGTTTCTTTGTCTCTGGAAAATGAGCCCTTTCAAAAACCTTCCAAAAGTTCAGTCACATCCAAAGGGCACTGAGCTGTTAACTAGCTACTCCAGCCCGTTACCCAGCAACGACCCAAGCGGAATTCCAGCATGTTTGGTCAGTTGGTTTTACCGCTGTACAATGGCTACTGGAAAAGGAAAGAGTTTTGTTGGTGACTTATTGATTTGCTATTCAGAAACCACTTGCTGCACTGCAAAAACACAAAATCTTAGCAAGAATTATTGTTCAATTTCTAGTGGAAACATCTTAGTACACTTTAAATAAATTACAAGTACCTTTTCAGCAAGATATTAGAGCTTATTTCAAGTCAATTATTCCTTAAAAATTATGAAAAAATACCATCTCTATTGGGTAATTATTTTAACTACAACAAAATATTTCTCCTATTTTATACGTGAAATAATCTGCCAATGGAACTAGTACGTTTTTATCAATATTAAGGAACAATTGACTTAAAACAAGCTCCTATATCTCGCTAAAAACTACTCCTAGATTAGCTTTGTGTTATTTCAAATGTATTAAGATATTTGCATTAGAAACTAAACACAATTACTTGGTAAGATTTTGTGTTTTTGCAATGTGCATTCTTGTTGGTTGTGCAGGAGGCTCTATTTACGCTTTTTAAAAGCGTAAATAGCAACCAATTATTATGGTTGTATAATTGCATGTTTTTTTTTGCATTCATTCAGTTCGGTTGCTAGAAACAGCTTATTTGGATTTAAAGTGACAGGAAACCCTATAACAGCTCATTCTGAAAGGAGCTCAAAACGGACTAAAATTTAATGAACATGTTTTTTATAGCACACAGTCCTGTCCTAACCTGTTCAGGGAAGCATAACAGGTCACCTTTAATGAACAGAGTCTAAAGCCAGATGAAGAAAGTGAGAGGAAAAAGCCGGAGAAGTGGTTGAGACGGGTTGGGGAGTGGTACTTTGAGTCATCAGCGATGCTCAGACCTTCACAGTATTATGCTGATCCCTCTGCCTCGCTCTGCCTCCCTCCCTCTCTCACTCTGAGCCTCTCGTTGTACATCAGCTAGACTCGGGTGCGTGTCCAGGATGAGGAGCGCACACGCTGCGTGACGGAGCGAGCCCTCGTCCACCTGGCTGCTCACATGCGTGTCGGCGTTCGGGAGGAGGATTCCTCCACTGAGTGTCAGCCTCACACCGGTCCCCTGCTCCCTCCTCCCTTCTTCTTCTTCTTTTGTGTTTTCGGTTTTTGTTTTTCCTCCCAGAGGCTGCTCAGGTCCTCTCCTCCACGTCTGGCTCTCCACCTGGCCTCCATGAGTTTAATTGAGGACAAGCCATTCCTCCCTGGAAGGTAAGCAGCAGCGTCTGTTTCCAGAGCAGAACGGTGACTTTAGGCATCACAGATGTTGATATATTTCACCGTTTTTGAGTTTCCTCATGTGGCTTTAAGAGGAAATCAAAAATCACATAAAAATGATACAGCTGAAATCATGGACTGTGTGTAATTTTAGGCAATTTTCTGCGATTTGTGTCTGATTGGGATGAAAGAGTGTTTCCTGAAGGGCAGCTTGTTTCAGTAAAGTGGAGTCGGATTGTTCAGCCTGATGATTAAATGAAGTCAGAGACCTGCCAGAAGACTGTGTGGGACCCTGCGCAGGATTAGTGATGAGGCGCTATGATTGCGCCTCTCAGCTGCTGCTGTTTATCTTCCAGCCCGTGTGGAAACCGTCACAGCGGTCGACCGTTTCCGACGCAGCCGGGTTGACCTGATCCCAGGCGGCATGCGTTGTTTGTTTGAATGTTTGCCTGTAAATAAGCTGCCTGTTGTCGTTGCACAAACATAACTGTGGGTTTCACTTCGGCTTGCCCTCAGAAAATCAATATCTGTAGACAATGCTTGACTATTATGAGTAAGTGTGGCCTGAGAGCTTGGAACAACTTTGTTTAACAAAGTGATTCATCTTCGACATTCAGGGATTCCTGTCCAAGCAAAGGCGAGAAGGAAACGTGAAATGGCATCTATGTCAGAACTCGCATAGATTTGTGTGATTTAATGAAACAGAAAATCACTTTACAGATATTTGCTTCTGCTTCTAATCTGATGTGTTTAATACTGCCAAATCATTTTCAGTGATACTAATGAAGGACATGAATGTCAATTAAGGTTTTGGGTTTTAATACTTAATTTTATCTGTGTTTGGTCGATATGTGAACAATATCAATGAATAGATTGATATGGTTGAAATGATTAATCGGATTAATCGAGATGAATTGATTACTTAAATAATTGTCAATTAAGTTCAGTCAACTGACAGATTAATAAAAGATCAGAAGCTGAAAAAACGACGCACTCAGAGCAGCAATTAAGCCAGAACTTTAAGAAAAATATATATAACCAAGAGACCACTTAAAATTATCAGTTTCTCTGATTCTATTTTTTACAGGTACCGTATTTTTTTGAAAGCCGCTACTTTTTCCCAGTTTTCTATAGTAATGAAGTAAAAATACTTCACTACTTTACTTAAGTATATTTTGGAGTACTTCATACTTTCCCTGAGTATGAACATTTTTCATAACTTTCACTTTTACTTCACTATATTTCCGAACTTAATTTTATACTTTTACGCCAATACATTTTCAATGTGTGGTTTAGTTACTCGTTACAAAAAAACGAGAGAGAGAAATGCTGGTGTTTTGACCCCACCTGCTGATTGACTGCAACAAAGTCGGTAGCTTACTGGGCTTGTTCATCACCACCAATAGGAAACACCTGTTTCTCTTCTCCCATTAAACACAAAGTCTCACGATGAGCAGCAGCTACATGTCCCTAATGCCACATAATGACCAGTTGTTGCACCAATAGTTTGTGAAGTACAGTAATTAATCGTAACGACTTTTTTCTTCATGTTGGCCGCATTTTCTGTACTGACTATTTTTCTCATTTTCAGCCCTGACCTTACTTGAAGGGAAAACTTAAGGCTTACAAAAACTTTGTATTTTCTGTCCTGGAGGGGAAACTAAGAAGCTGGTTCAGTTGTAAGGCAGGTTAAGTAAAGTATAGGTAAAGCACCTAATGATGCCTGCAGGTTTATCTATTAGCAGGTTTAATTTTGCCTGCACTTGGTTGTGTTTATTACTCTAACTGTATTTGACAAGTTTACCAAATATAAAAAATGTTATTCAAACTGCATTTGCCTTGTTTTACTTTTTACTTATACTTTTCATTACATTACTTGAGTACATCCATTTTTACAGTAATTTCCATAATTAAGTACAAGAAAATTCAGATACTTTAAGACTTTAACTCAAGTAACATTTCAGTCAGTGACTTGGACTTTTACCAAAGTCCTATTTTGGAGAGGAACCTATACTTTTACTTGACTCTGAGATTTCAGTGCTTTATACAACACTGCTTTTTCCCACGTTTTAAAACATGCGGCTTGCAGCCCAGTGTGGCTTTTCTGTGGATTTTTCTTCAACCACCATGGGGCGCTTTAGCAGGAAGTGAATCATCCATCCATCCATCCATTTTCCTACACCCTTGTCCCTTGATGGGGTCGGGAGGTGCTGGTGCCTATCTCCAGCTGGCGTTCCGGGCGAGAGGCGGGGTCAGGGGTCACCCTGGACAGGTCGCCAGTCTGTCGCAGGGCAACACAGAGACACACACAGGACAAACAACCATGCACTCACACCTAGGGGCAATTTAGACAGACCAATTAACCTGACAGTCATGTTTTTTGGACTGTGGGAGGAAACCGGAGTACCCGGAGAAAACCCACCATGCACAGGGAGAACATGCAGGAAGTGAATCATTGAAAGTCAAAATTGGAAATCAAAGATGAAAGCGCTAATTTTCATTTTAGAATAAGCACATGCTGGCAGCAGGCATGACGGAGAAATTTCTTCAAGCTCTTATCCCCTCATCATGGAAACAAAACGAAGAAAAAGATACCGCCTTTAAGTTGAGGAGCATCGATCTGGCAGTACAGGAGGGAAATGGAGCCGCTGCACGTAAACTCGGCGGAACGAATCCAAGGTTCGGCGTTGGAGACGGAGGGCTGCGTCCTTAATAGCAGATTTGTTAAGGAAAACCGAGAGCGGCGGAGATACCAGCAGCTTATAGTTGTACGTTTCCAGTTTTTTTTTTTACTTTGTGAGTGTGGTTTTTAGGGAGGTGCGCTGTATAGTCCGTAAAATACGGTATATGTCTGAGTAAAATGGACATTGTTCTTTTGCATTCTCACTAAAACCAGGAAGATAGAGACATAACACCAGTTTTAAAGCTCCTTCACTGGCTCCCTGTATCTCAAAGGATAGACTTTAAAATACTGTTGTTAGTTTATAAATCACTGAACGGTTTAGCACCACAATACCTTAAAGATCTGCCAGTGCCGTACCAACCGTCTAGACCCCTCAGATCTTCTGGTTCTGGTTCTGCTCTGCATCCCCAGAACCAGAACAAGACGAGGAGAAGCAGCATTCAGCTTCTACGCACCACAGATTTGGAACAAACTTCCAGAAAACTGTTTTACAGAAAACAAACTTCCAGAAAACTGTTTTACAGTTTTCTGGAAGTTTGTTCCAAATTTGCTGAAACACTGAGTGTCTTTAAATCTCAAATTAAAACCCACCTGTTTAGAGTCGCTTATGGATAGACTGAATGTTTTTACTTTCAATAATGATTTTAACTCTTTAAATCTTTTTCAAACCCAGTCTTGTTCTGTTTTTATTTTTATTTCAAATTGTGAAAAGCTCTTTGAAATGCCTTGAATCCTTGTAAGATACAAAAACTCTGAGGTTTGAGAATCCTTGTATGATGTCGAGGTTTGAGATGTTTTAAAATGTTTTCACTTTTAATTTTTACTTTTAATAATGTTTCTATCTTCTAATCTTTTTCAAAATCTGTCTATTTCTGTTTTCATTTTATTTTAAGTTGTCTAAAGCACTTTGAAATGCCTTGCTGCTGAAATGTGCTATACAAATACAATTTGATTGATTGATTTTATTCTATGAACTACTGGCATGTCTCTGAAATGTTAAGCAAATTTTTTGTATTTATTAGCAGAAAATGAGAAATGGCCAAAATAACTAAAAAGATGCAGAGCTTTCAGACCTCAAATAAAGCAAAGAAAAAAACAATACTAATGTTTTAACTCAGGAAGAGTTCAGAAACTAATATTTGGAGGAATAACCTGGAAGTTTTCAGTCGTATTCACTGCAGTGGACTCTTAGTTTTAACCAGAGCTGCGTATTTATATAAATAAGTTTTAAAGAAAACTTCATCTGTGAAGAAAATATTCATCTGTGAAAAATATTAATCTGTGAATATTTTCTGATGGAATAGTTTTAACTTTAACTGGTTCAAATTATGCTGATAAAATCTTTCATTAAGCACCTTTTGCTTGTTAATTATGTATCAGTTAATGACAAAATAAACAGATTATCTGTACACCGTATGATATGATGTCAAGTAGAAAGCGCTCAGATTTTCACATGTATTTTGATGTATTTTTTAAACTGCACCTGCATTTTTTTGCTACAAATAATAAAGCATTTTCTAAAGGAATGATGTGTTTTTGCATTTTATGTAATAAAGTTATTTTCTTATTTAAAAATAAATCAATTATTCAAAAGATTAACTGATAGAATAATCAAATAATCATCAGAATAATTGATTAGTTGGCACAAAAATTGATTAATTAGAATAATTGCCAGAATAAGAAATGTAAATATCTTCTAACATATTTCTAACCCTGTATAAAAAGATTGAAGTGGTTTAATGAAAAATTTGCAGAATGTGCCCATTTTTTATCCCATTAATTGATTATCAGAATAATAGATAGACTAATTGATTATTAAAATAATCATTAATGAAGTCCAAGTTTAAAATGATATTGTTTCCATATGTAGCAACAAAAATATTTGTCCATTTTTCTTGGAATGACTGCTAGAGTTAATTTTAATTATTTGTTCTGCTGGTAAGAATTAGCTTTATCTTCTTCCTTCCTCCCACTTTGTTCTGTCAGCTCTACAGCCCTCAGCATGATGCTACCACCACCGTGCCTGGCAGCTGGTGAAAGTGTTGTTGGCTCTCAGTGGAGTGAAATCGCTCCGTCTTTGTCTCAACTGTCAGACAAATGGTTTTTAATATACTGTACATATATCTCAAATGTTTATGTATTTTATGCAGTTTTTGTATGGGGGAATATTTCTGCCATAAGTCGAGAGCCCACATTTTCTTTCTGAAAGCAGGATTTCATGTCTTTTGTTCTCTTTCTTGTGCTTACATTTTCAGTTTGAAAGCAAGCAAGTATAAAAAGTTTTGAGAACAAAAGACATGAAATCCTGCTTTCAGACAGAAAATGTGTGCTCTCGACATATGGCAGCAATATTCCCCCACATTCTGGCACAACTACTGCGCTGTGGTTAAATGAAAAATCTGCAGAAGACAGAATTATGTTTTAATCCAGTTAATCGATTAATCGTCAGTATAACCAATAGAATAATTAGTTAATCATCAGAATAATTGTCAGAATAATTGATTAATCGTTAGATTAACTGATAGAATAATCAAAGAATCAGAATAATTGATTAATTGGCAGAAAACTTGATTAATCATCAGAATAATTGCCAGAATGAGTAATGTAATTAATAATCATTACTAAAATAATCGTTAGTGTTTGATATAAACTAATTCCTCTTGAGAAAACAAAGTTTTCAAACTCAACATAATGTTCACACCAATGAGGAGTGTATTTAAATATCTGACTTCCTGTCAGTTTTCCCCATCGTTTCATTAAAGAGAAATCAGAAACCCGCATAATGAAGCTCATATTAAAGGCAGCAGAGGTAGCCGGTGCTACTGGTTCTGTTTTGTACATGACAGAAATCAATGTCCAAACGTGAATCCAGGCCTGCTGGGAACTCATTTATAGTCTGAGATCATGTCAAGCTCTGCATCTTAAACACTTTAGGTGCGCCCTGCATCATGTGACCGCTCTCCTCAGACATTATATAATTTATGTCGCAGCACGAGTCCCAACGTTGGAAGGAGTCGCCTCTGATGGCCCTGTCATGCTGCTGAGGCTTTGTGTGAATATCATACAGTTCTGGCATTTGCGTGTCACCGACAGTCCCTCTCAGTCGAAGAGGCAGGCGGGGTGAATACAGTCAGCTTTAATCTCTCAAAGGTCTCCACGGGCTCTGGGGAACATGCCACAAAGAAACCATGCATGTTTCTGCAACGATTGGCTGCTGCATCGTTTTATATCGCTGTGAATTATAAGCCTACTAGATTATTGCATACAATGAAATCTAGATTGGGGACAGTATTTATTGGTCAGCTGCTTTATTGAATGTGATTGTCAAAAACAGCAGACAATTAGCAGCTAGTTTGAGATGAAAATTATTTTAGATTTACTGCTTTGGGATCTGTGATGAATTGTGAAAAGTAACACAGAAAGCATAAAAATGTTAGAGCTCTGATGAAAACACTGTTGGCGCCCCGGGGGGCCAGGAAGCACAATTAAGCCAAGCGTAAAAGATGCAGTGTGACACAAAACATCCCAAAACACAAACACAAGATATGTCAAAGGCGCAAACTCTGAGGGCTGGCCGTGAACATACTGTACCATGACCATGATTATGTAATCACTGCTGTTATTTAAACAATTACAATCACTGATATTGTTGCTGACGCCACTTTAAGGCCATAAAGGTCAAAGAATACGACGGTAGAAATGAAACTTAAAGGAGACCTACTGCACAAAAATCATATTTTGGTAAGTTTTTGTACTTCCATTTGGGTCTAAACTGCTTCTAAAAACAACCTAAGCACTAAAATAAAAGACCCACCCATCTGTTTTTTAAGTTCATGTTTTTTGGTGTTTAGAAGATGAGCGGCTTCAAAAACCTCCCGAATGTTAACGATTAGTTCATTTTTTCAACTTCTTAGTTGAAAAAATGAATTAAAACCCTAAAGGAGCCAGATTTTCCACTGGGAAATGGGGAACAACTCCAACTACCCCCAGTTACAATCTGTAATGTAACTTTGCTTTTCAAAATGGCTGCTTTTCGCCTCAACAGCAGCAAAATGTGGTGAAGAAATGTTACAAGACATGCATGTAAAATTGTGACTAAAATCAAGGATACCTATAGCGCCTTCAACTCCAAGCTAAAACCTAATTAAAAGTGATGTTTGCTTGAGGGAACCAAAGTTTAAACAGTACTTGTTCTGTTGGCAGATTATTTCCAAATTACATTGGAAAAATGTCTTGTTATAAATAAAATAATCTGCCAGTGAAACACTTTTTCATCAGTTTTAAGAAAATATTGACTTAAGCTGAAAAATCTTGCTGAAAAGTTACATACAAATTAGTTTATTCTTATTTCAAGCATAGTAAGATGTTTGTACTAGAAACTAGACCAAAAATACTTTGTAAGATTTTGTGTTTTTTAGTGCAGCATCATAGACCGCATAGTAAAACTGCAGTAAAACTGCTCTATGCTCTATGCGCTGTACAATGGCTGCTGGAAAAAACAAGTGTTTTGTTGTTGACTGTCCTTCAAGGAACCACTTACTGGATTATTGTTGGTTGTGCAGGAGGCTCTACTAATGCTTTTCAATGATGTACAGTTGTATAACTGCACATCTTTTTGCAGCAAATAGAGATGTTGAGTTTGGGGGCGTGGCCAACAGCAGCTTATTTGGATTTAAAGAGACAAGACGCTAAAAACAGCTCAAAGGAGGCAGAATTGGACAGACTAAACTCTCATTATGTAGGAATGATTCTGTGCAAAAAAATGTATGGATCATGTTTTGAATCCTGTTCAAGAAACTATAACAGGTCACCTTTAACCCTGACGCAGGTTTCCCTGCAGATGGCCGCTTACTGCCGCGCTCCCTGACTGTCAGCCCTTTAAATTGGCCGCTCATTTCAGACGTTAACGGCTATGAGTGACAGTCCCATTTTCAGTGCCGTCATAAATGTCACAGTATTAACCACAGGAGACTTGTTGCAAACTCACGCAGAGCAGATTACTCGTCTTCCTGACAACAGGAATAAATTGCATCGGTTTAAGATGTTTACCTCGGCGTTTTCCATGTTTCAGCAGCGACGCGGATGCCAATCGGGAATGAAACGACAGGTTCTTTACGCGCATCCAGCAGCCACTGCATGGTTTATGTTTGGTGTCACCATCTGGAGGTCAGCGCTCTTCTTTCACTGAAGGAATCTAATTAGCTGGACATCATAGCTGCTCTGTCATAAAATGTGCCTCTGCAGACCGTCGGTGGAGTTCAGCTGCTCAAACACACTAAATCTGTCTTACAATTAGATCATTTCAAAGATTAAATACTGAGTAAATACAGGAAGAGGTTTTCAAATGGTGATTTAATTGATGAGGAGAAATAAGTCAGATGTGAAGAAGTAATTGGTACGTCTTCTTAAATTGTGAATTAAATGTGATTGGAAGAAATAAATCATTTGCTTTGAAGCTGATGGACAAAATAACAAGAAACTCATCAAACTCTGATCTGAAGAAACTCAGGATAGGAGCAAATATGTTTTTGACGATTGCAAACGCTGAAGCAGAAATTACATTTTTCACATTAATTTAGAAAAACTTTTCCTCCTAAAGACAAAATAAAATTAGATTTTGTATTTAGTTATTTATTTTTGTCAATAGGAAATATCTGTAAATGGCAAAATACCTTTTTAACTTATAATCTTACAAAAAAAACAGTCTAAAGGATGAACTCATCACAAAGAAGCAGTGACATTTCTGTATTTCTGCCTAGAATATGATTTATTTATAATTAACTCATATTAAATAAATATAATTAATCAAAAATATGAACACTGGAAAAGCATATAAACATGACCTGGAAATGATTAACATAATTAAGAATTTATTATTACTGTCACTTTTATTAACAATTTAATTAGACAAAAGCCTACAAAACAAAATGAAATGAAAACAGATAAAAAATGCACTACTATCTATAGTAAATATTATGTGTTGACTCAGTACATCAATAAAAAATAATTAAAAATCTAAATCTTATTAAAATAAATTTGCTTAGACAGAAAAAAAGAAAATTGTTCAGAAACTTCACAAAAGTCTTGCAGACCATAAAACATCAACAAAATGAGGCTGAAGATTTAATTTTATAAGATTTAGAGAAAAATAATCCAGAAACTGAAGAAAACCTTCAAGTCTTTGTCAGATTAAAACATCTGATGGAAAATAATCACCTAAAACAGTGGTCCCCAAACTTTTTCCCGTGAGGGCCACATAACTTTTCCCTTCTCTGGTGGGCGGAGTCAGTTTGTAACAGAAAAATGTGACGATTGCAGGAGCCTAAATGTAAAAATATATTGTTTTCCAGAAAGTACAATTAAATAACATTCTCTGGGTTCTTCACAAAAAAGTCCAGGAAGGATTATAGTCGTACTTTCCGAACTATGAGCCGCACCGGACTATAAGCCACAACCCCAAAGTTTGTTTTTTTTTTAAACCAGCTAATTGATATGCATTACTGATATGTATATCAATTGACATGCATTGTGTCCAGAAAACCATTTTATCCCAATACAGGACAAGGAGAAATCTGTCACAAAAATATTAGTAGCACCATAATTTGTTATTCGATATATCTATTAAATACGACTTAAAATAAAGATTAGAAAACAGATGTTTGATAAATTCTCCATGATATAAATCTATAAACAGTTTAGTTTCTGTTAGTTCTGTCAAGATACAAGGAAGGGCAAATATCTACTTATATTGGTCAATCGTTTTATTTTAAATATGCTGTAGGAGCCGCAGTTTTACGACTGTTATAAATATCACCATGTTTTGAGAACACAGGGGATTAGCTCAGTTTTTGTTGCTTGTTTTAGGAATTGCAGCAGCTGCAGTGAGCCACAATAAAGCTGATAAACAGGTGAAGAACCATAGACTGAACCACTTCTGTCTATTTGCAAAGTCAAATATCCAGTTAAAGTTCCACCAAGCCACTACTGAGGCACTGGGGTCAAGTTTCTAGACACGGGCAAAACATGGTTCAATGTCCAAACTTATTAATTGATCTTGGTGATTTATTTTCCTCTTTCACCAACAATTACAGAGATAAAAACTTTCATTTGTTCTCATGCTACCACTCTTAAAAACCATCGACCCCAAACCCAAATGCCTGCTGGTCCTTCAGGCCCCTAAAGTGTTCTGACCCACATTACTTCCTGTCTAAATTTAGAAAATAAATAAGAAAATAAGAAAAATACATAAATATATAAAATCAATTATCAACCTACAAATAAACTCTGTAAATAATACAAAAAATAGAAATGTAAGAATAAAGTAACAAAATTCAAATGAATAAATGTAATGGCCCAGCTTAACATCAGCTGGTAGCCACGGGTTCTCCAACAACAAGGAGGGAAACAGTAATACAGCACCAAGGGAGGACAATTCGATTATTTAGTTTTATTTTATTCCCCAACAGAATAAAATGCTCCGTTTTCTCTTAAAAACAATAAAAGTATTAAAATGTTCTAAACAGAGTAACTAAAATTGTCCAAGAGGGTCAACGTCCACAATGTCCGGTTAGGACGGCGAGTCCCGCGCTCCGTCCAGCCTATCGCAGCCTCAGCGCCACCGCCTCCTGCGGTTGTTCCAGCTCTAGCTGCTCCACCTAAACAGTCGTTCCACTGGCGTCCTGTTGGGACACAAACACCTGGCCAGGAGAGCGATCGCTAAACAGCGGATACTTTATCCGCTCCCGTAAGGATCCCTGCAGACAATCAGTGGAAACGTCACTTACTGACCAGGGCAGAGTTCCCCCTCTGCCCACTGACGGTCCGACACGTAGTTCCCACTGCTTGGATCCTCTGCGGTCAACCCCTGGCTCGTTCGGGGTCGCAGTCCTCCGTCACGGACCTTCAGGGGTTCTTCTTTTTTTCTTGCCAACGCGAAGTCCTCTGCCTTTTAAAATCCACAGCGTCTTGCCAGTTCCAAGTAGCTGCCGACGGCCACGCCCACCCCGCACAGGTGACTGGCATCAGCTGTTAGTTCTCGGAGTCCACAGTGAATAAAAACCAAAACATGCAGCGAAAACAATAAAAACCGTACTTGAAGGAATAAAACAAATATCCACTGTGTGACATCTCCCCACATTTTAACTGTGCCAGTCCCTGGCACATTATTCAAAGTCTATACCGTGCAGGGGGCTGACCAAAGTTCGACCTTGTTGAGCGCCGCAGGTCAGGTAATCCATCCTGCAGAGCTGGAACATTAGGAACACCACAATAAAATGGCGGTTCAACCAGGGTCTGCACCTCCTGGTTATCTTCTGGAGCAGGTGTGTGGTGATCCGTTGCAGGAGTAATGCACAACTTTAATGCGTTCCGATGAAGGACCTTTTCCCTCCCTCCCTTTTCTGGATGTACCCTATAAACCACACCCGTGTCGCCCACACGTTCCAATACAACATGTGGTTCAGGACTCCAACCTGGATGGAGCTTTCCTTGGCCCCGTCTCTCTCGATCTTTTACCCACACCCTTTCCCCTGGGACTAACGGCAAGGCTTGAGCCTTCCTGTCATAAAACCTTTAATTTTGGGTGGCTGCGCTATTCTTGTTTTTCTTTGCCATCTCGTAGGCAAAAGATAACTTTTGATGATGATCCCTAACCCACCCCTTCAGATCATGACAGAGGGGCTCTGGGTCAACACCCAGATTCACATCCACTGGCTGTCTCAGATGCCTCCCAAACATCAAATAGGATGGTGCGTAACCTGTAGCACCATGGACAGTGTTATTGTATGCTTGTAGCAGTTCTGGAAGGGATTCTGGCCACCTCTGTTGTTTTCTCAGCCTCGAGTGTACGAAGCATATGCAACAGAGTCTGATTCAACCGCTCGACCCCACCATTCCCAGCAGGATGATATGGTGTAGTTTTACTTTTTGTAATACCATAACACCTGCATAACTGGTACATCAAGGCTGACTCAAAACTTGCTCCTCTATCCGAGTGCAGCCTAGCAGGGCAGCCAAATGTTTGGATCACATGAGCCCATAGGGCATGCACCGCAGTCTGTGCAGTTTGATCCTTTGTGGCCACTGCCCACGCATAGTGGGTGAAAAGATCTGTCATGACCAGAATGTTCTGATACCTGTCTGTGGGCCTCCCTAAAGTAAGGAAATCTAAAGCTACAACCTCCAAAGGATAAGACACTTTAATAGGGTGTAGAGGAGCTCTAGGTGTCTCTCTATTTCGCAGGCTACAGACGGCGCAACCCAGCTGGAATTCATGCACCTCACCTTCCATACAGGGCCAATAGAAGAAGCGACGTATCCTGGATAGAGTCTTCTCCACTCCGGCATGAGCGGCCGCTTCATGGTACCTCTGCCACACCTCCTTGCGTCTTTCTGTGGGACATAGGATCTGAAAGTAGGTTTCGTGTGTCCTTGCGTCCATCACCTCTCTACACAGCACTCCGTCCCGAAGTTGGAACCGCCTCCACTGTTTTAGCCACTTCTGTACAGACTCAGGCAGTGCTTTCCTGGTTGGGGCATCGGGGAGAGCTCCCCGTTCCATATAGGTTCTCAACATTTGCAGTCCATCATCTTGTTCTTGAGCCCCCTTCCAGTCATCCCTGTGAAGCTGAGGTTCTTGTAGATCTCCTGGAGGAGTAATCTCAGTGGTTACTTGGGCTGCTCGACAACCTGCTGGAAACCTGGAGAGAGCATCGGCGTTAGCATTTTCTTTTCCAGCTCTGTATTTCACTTCAAAATCAAATGCAGCCAGCTGTGCCACCCAACGTTGCTCTGTTGCCCCCAAACGGGCATTTTGGATGTGGGCTACTGGACTATTGTCTGTAAATACAACAAACTTGGCCCCCGTCAAGTAGTCTTTGAACTTTTCTGTAATTGCCCATTTAAGGGCTAAAAGTTCTAATTTAAAAGAGCTGTAATTCTTGTCGTTCTGCTCTGTTGGGTGTAAACTTCTGCTGGCATATGCAATCACATGTTCTTGACCATCTTGTACTTGGGCCAACACAGCACCCAAGCCGTGGTTGCTAGCATCAGTATAGAGCACAAACGATTTTGAAAAATCTGCATAGGCCAAAACGGGGGGTTCAATCAGGGCATGCTTCAGACGTTCAAATGCTTCCTGGCATTCCATGGACCACTGGACCGGTGCGTTCGATGAACGGTTAGAACTTCCGTTTAAAAGGGCATTTAAAGGTCGAGCCAATTTAGAAAATCCTGGGACGAAACGTCTGTAGTAACCTGCAATCCCCAGGAAGGCTCTGACCTGGCGGATAGTAGATGGAACGGGCCAATCCTGGACTGCCTGGATTTTCTCTGGGTCTGGTTTCACCCCCTCCTGGTCCACCAGATGTCCAAGGAACTTCACTTGTTGCTGGAACAGCTTGCATTTATCCAACCGCAGCTTCAACCCATGTTTCCACAACTTCTGGAAAACACTCTCCAAGTGCTGAAGATGGGTAGAAAAATCAGGTGAATAAATTATTATATCATCCAGATATACCAACAGAGATTCGGAAAGGTGGTTGCTTAAACACCGCTGCATCAGGCGCTGAAATGTGGCTGGGGCATTACAAAGCCCAAACGGCATCCGATCAAACTCAAATAGACCTAATGGAGTAGTAAAGGCAGTTTTCTCCCGATCTCTACTATCCATTTCCACCTGCCAATACCCACTGGCAAGATCTAGGGTAGAGAACCACTCTGCTTTGGTTAGGCATGTAAGAGTCTCTTCAATTCGAGGAAGTGGAAAAGCATCTTTATGCGTTACTGCATTAAGCTTCCTGTAGTCCACACAGAAGCGCCAGCTACCATCCTTCTTCCTCACCAAGACGATCGGGGAGGCCCAAGGGCTACTACTCTCCCGAATTATGCCTTTTTCCAACATGTCTGCAAGGAGAGACTTAATCTCTTTATACATCAGTGGTGGTAGGGGACGATACTTTTGTTTAATCGGTGGTGCGTCACCTGTGTGAATTTGATGTTGGACCAGGTCGGTTCTTCCATGATCCTCTTCATCCACAGCAAACACCTTCTGCCATCTGTGAAGTAAGGCCTGCAGCTCTGCTTCCTGTTGTGGAGTCAAGCTCTTACAGTTAAGTAGTTGGCTCACCTCTGTTTTTAGTGTTGTAGGCTCCTCCATCCCAGCTGTCTCCACCACAGCAATTTCCACCACACCATCTGAACTCATCGTCAGAGTAAGGTCATTGGCTCCCTGGACATCAGACTCGTCCACCTGGTACAGCTGCCCTAGTTTCTGATAACGTCCAATAGTTACTTCGTAGGGGTGGGGGTTACAGACCCTGATAGGGACCCGTCCCCTTTTAACTATGGACAAGGTCCTCGCTACTCCCCAAGGTTCAGCATCAGACAAAGCTTCCACCAGCACCACTCGTTCAGCTGGGCTCTTGCCTTTGGATGTTCGTCCCCAAACCATAACTTCACAGTTTGGGGGCACCCGGACTCCTCTGCGACCAGCAGAACGGACGTAGCCCAGAAACCCATCAGTCTTGGTGGTGGCAGCCTGTTGGCAAACAGCAAAAGCCTCTTTCCAAGCCCTATGGGATTTCAGTCTCTGAGGGGGAAAAGATTTCCCTCTGGTAAAAACATCATTCCAGCACGCACTGATGACATTCATTCCTATTATTAAAGGATGCGTTGAACAGTCGTTTCTCACGACCACAACCCCTTTATCTGGTACTTTCACCCCTTCAACTTCAAAGTCCATGACAGTGTAGCCTGAATATGGTATGTCCAGACCATTTGCAGCTTTTAGGGCAAAAACCAAAGGTGCATCAGTTCTGTCCACTTCTGGGAAATGGTGATCCATCACCTGTTGTTGCACTAGTGTGACCTGAGAGCCAGTGTCCAATAATCCAGTCATTTTGACTCCCCCCATACTCACTTCTATAAGGGGACATTCTCCAACAAAAGATGTGATGGCCCCTTGTTTATTTAACATACATTCCGTCCCCACCGCCTGGGCCTCAGCAGCAGGGTGCATTAGTTTAAAGGCGACTGGTCTGGCGCATCTTGGCAAAACCTAGCAATATGCCCGACTTTCTTGCAGTGGTGGCATATGGGTTCACCATCTTTAGTCCAGCGGCTCATGTACCCAGGTCGCTTTGGTTTAAACCTTTGCTCACTAGGGGCTGAACTTTGCTGTTGCAAAAGAGGTTTAATTTCACTTATGACATCTTTCACAAGGTCTCTCATTTGAAGTTTAACATCCTCCATAATCTCTTCTTTAAGTTTTCCTTTCCAGTCCAATTCAGATTGCGGTCTACTAGATCTGGACTCACCCACTGTAAAACAGGTAGTTTGCAGGCCCTGGTGTCCCAGCTGTTCCTCCTCCAAGTGCAGTGCCTCCTGATGTACTGCTGCAAAACATTCTCCTGGATGGTGACGCACATAAGCTCGCAGAGTTTGTGACAGGGGACCCTCACATAAGCCCAACAGCATCTGCTCCTGAAGGCTCCCTTCAGTGGGTGCATGAGTGGGGTCACGCTGCTGCAGCCTGCAAAACAGCTCCCTGAGTCGTAATGTGAAGGACTTTACAGACTCACTGGGTTTTTGAATACAGCCAAAAAACTGTGCCCTCAACACTGCTGTAGGAGTATTGTCACCATATAGAGAGTCCAAATATGTGAAAATCTTTCTAACTTGGTCCCTCTGTCCCTCTTCTAGTACCCCAACCTGACGCTTAGCTTCACCACCTAGGGCTCCAACTAAGATGTCTACTTTTCGCGCCTCAGCTATTTCTTGAGCATTTAATAGCCCTTGTATTTGTTCTTTCCAGTCTCCATAGGAGACATCAGAGTCTGAACCCTTATACTTTGGTACCCAAGGAGCACCAGGATACACCGGCATCATCATTTTTTCCTTTTTTTTTTGAATCTACACCTTGGGTGCTGAACTGTTCCCGAGCTTGTTGCCCTGCCAACAACGCCAAATTATGTAATGGCCCAGCTTAACATCAGCTGGTAGCCACGGGTTCTCCAACAACAAGGAGGGAAACAGTAATACAGCACCAAGGGAGGACAATTCGATTATTTAGTTTTATTTTATTCCCCAACAGAATAAAATGCTCTGTTTTCTCTTAAAAACAATAAAAGTATTAAAATGTTCTAAACAGAGTAACTAAAATTGTCCAAGAGGGTCAACGTCCACAATGTCCGGTTAGGACGGCGAGTCCCGCGCTCCGTCCAGCCTATCGCAGCCTCAGCGCCACCGCCTCCTGCGGTTGTTCCAGCTCTAGCTGCTCCACCTAAACAGTCGTTCCACTGGCGTCCTGTTGGGACACAAACACCTGGCCAGGAGAGCGATCGCTAAACAGCGGATACTTTATCCGCTCCCGTAAGGATCCCTGCAGACAATCAGTGGAAACGTCACTTACTGACCAGGGCAGAGTTCCCCCTCTGCCCACTGACGGTCCGACACGTAGTTCCCACTGCTTGGATCCTCTGCGGTCAACCCCTGGCTCGTTCGGGGTCGCAGTCCTCCGTCACGGACCTTCAGGGGTTCTTCTTTTTTTCTTGCCAACGCGAAGTCCTCTGCCTTTTAAAATCCACAGCGTCTTGCCAGTTCCAAGTAGCTGCCGACGGCCACGCCCACCCCGCACAGGTGACTGGCATCAGCTGTTAGTTCTCGGAGTCCACAGTGAATAAAAACCAAAACATGCAGCGAAAACAATAAAAACCGTACTTGAAGGAATAAAACAAATATCCACTGTGTGACATAAATAAATAATAGCTCCAACAACTTTCATTCCGCCTTTTCTCTCACTGTGTATATGTCGCTTTACGCAGAAACGTTGCCATGGCAACCGACTAACAACAGCTCAACGAGCAGATAGAGCAGAGATCACCGATCAGGGAATCAACACCAAAAAACAAACATTTTCCACACAAAAAAGTATCAAAAACACTAAAACAGAACATTCAGTCTGTTGCATTATGCTGTCAGGCTTAATGTCTATATTGTGATTATTAATAAGTTTCTCCTGAGCGCAGCGGCGGTTGATTAGCTGATTTAACCAGCTGCTCTACTGGTGACTTGGTGGCGGTTTGACCTGTTTTAGTGCCAACAGAACCAAAACACACCGAACTGTGCAGCTCATGTTAGGTTATCAAAGTCAGTATCAGGCTAACATTAGTTAGCCTAGCATAACTGACACACTGCTCACTTGTTCAATGTTTTCTTTAAATTAAAACGTTTTCTCACCTGTTGCATCTGAAGCCCTTATTACCATTATCTATGGTTGAATTAACTGCTAAACATCACGTCTGTTGTTCTGATTCTTTGCGTGATTGTCGTATTTTCCTGACCACCGATATTAATGACCCAATGGACAGAAATGTCGCATGTGTGACTTACATAAATCACATAAAGTCCAGTAATATATACATCCATCAATGTCTCTCTGTCCTTCTCTCGCACTTCCCGCTCCTCAGCAGTGGGTGTCAGGTTACATTGTGTTGCATTCAATGTTGTCGGGGAAAAAGAGTTTCATGCGCTTAATGTCCGATTTGCCATAACTATTTATTGGATTCATTGTCGCCAGCTGGGGTGGCAACAGGGGTGGAAACTGCCACCCCGCTAGATCCGCCCCTGCATACAGCATAAGCCTCGGATATCTTTGCCGCTCCAGGTTTTCCTCAACGATGCAGCAGCAGACGGGGGTCGGACACCCAAAATCTGAGTCATAACAGGTCGATTGAATATCACATTTATTAAGGTTGAAAAAGAAAAAGTTGCCAAGTTTAGATTTAACTGAACTGATTACGTGGTTCCCAACCTTTTGTTACCGCGGACCGTGAAGGGGGGGGGGGGGGGGTGAACCGTCAGAACCGATGTTGGTGTCCCACTAAATCCTGAATATGCCCTATTGGGTTGTCTTCTTGGCCCTTTTATCGCCGCCTGTGGGGTTTTTCCCTGACTGGGAACGAGAAAACAACCTGCTAAATGTGACGGGTAGTGTTAAGAGAATAAAATTGCAAAACTTTACTCGTTCTATCCTCTCTGCCCGGGTTCAGAAAAATGCTGTGCGCAAGGAATGAGATCACGCAGAGACAGCAGCGTCACAATAATCAGCATTTATTCAAGACAGATGCAAACTATCACCAGAAAAGCGCATCACAAAACATCAGAAAACCTCAGAGCACAAACAGATAAATTTACCTGAGAAGAGGAAAAGACAAACAGAAAGCAAGAACATCCTTGGAGAAATTGCAAGCGCAAAATCTGATTTGTTACTCCGTGTTGAAAGTTTTATCCTTTTTTCTTTAATTTATTCAAACAAGGTGTCTCTCTGACCGCCTTCGAAAATGGTCCCTCCCTTCAATTCTGTTCGAGCGATCAAAGAAAAGTTTCTTTAGTGAAGTTAAACAGATCCCTCAAGTCCTGCTAGGTTTTATGACTTTTGGATGTCTCAAGAAACGTATTTGGAATTCCCTGTTAATCCACCCAAACAGATAAAGGCACATTTGTAAGCTTTTAAACAAATACTTTTCGGGTAAACTGCAGGTCAATGTGCCAGAATAGGTTATACATTTTAAGCTATATTCAGGTTTATTTCACTCAATGATGTTATCTCCTGGATCCTGCAGAGTTTTCTCCAGGATCTGGCTCCTTCCTGAGCCAAGAGCATCAAAGCCTTTCACAGGTCTCTGTGAAACTCTGGTTTTCTCCTTTCTCCCAAAACAACCTCAGAACCTTTCCTAAAAACTTTCGTAGATCCATCATTTATCTGTGACATTCTGAACCCAGGCACGGCTGCCCCTGCGTCTGACCTCACTGACACAAAAACTCCTAAATTTAAGTAAAAGATAGAGTTAACTCAAACACTAAAAAATGGTTATATTTTCTAAATGCTAGAAACGATTATATTTCCTCAACAGTAGCCAATCAGAAAGCGCGGTGACGTCAGAACAGAGGGGAATCCCAAACAGCTGATATGGCGCAATGAGAGTGGGTGGATATCTGAGATGATATGTGGAAATGTTTATTAGGTCATTATTATGTTATTCAGTTAAAAATGTTAACTATGAACAAACATATTCACCTCCAAATCATAGTGCAGCAAACAGAGCTGCTGCTCCCGTCGTCTTTCATCCACCGCCTTTTCTTTTTGTTACGTCTTCTATCTCGTAAAATGACTCCACAAACTATCACTATCACTTCTACATCGTCATCCGTGTTTAATTATTCTAAATTCCCGCTATGTTGGGGGTTTTACTGGATTGTCCTCTGGAATCGGGATGTTCGTGACTGGAATCGGTTCATGTTGCTCAGCCTTAGTGGCTGAACACGAACCGATCGAACCTGTTGGACTTGTTGGTTAGTTCAAGGAACTAACGATTAAAAAAGGAAAGGAAGGAAGGAAGGAACTAATGATAAAAAGGAAAGGAAGGAATGAAGAAACTAATGATAAAAAAAGGAAAGGAAGTAAGTAAGTAACAATAAAAGTAACAATAAAAAGGAAAGGAAGGAAGAAAGGAAGGAAGGACGGAAGGAAGGACGGAAGGAAGGAACTAATGATTAAAAAAGGAAAGGAAGGAAGGAACTAACAATAAAAAAGGAAAAGAAGTAGGGAAGGAACTAACGATAAGAAGGAAAGAAAGAAGGGAGAGATAGTTTATATCATTTCATTTGTTCTCCGTTATAAATGCCTGTTTTATCCTAATGATTGATTGCTTTCTTGTTTTTAAAAACCTGTTTGAAATAAATAAATTAAATGAATGTTTAGTAGAAACGATGAGGATTCCTCTAGCACCAAGTTGATTTATTAACTCTCTGAAATCCGTGTGCGATGCTAAACTCTTCGCTGAGGCACAGCAGTCTTTCTTTCATCAGTTTAAAATGTTGGATCAACATTTCCTGTTGGAAACATTCGAGAATCCACCGACTTTTCAGCAGAGATCTGAACAGGACAGATTAATTATTGCAGCCGTTTTGTTTTCAGTCCCACATGCACCTGCTGCAGCGCTGAAAGACGCAGGTTTTGTAATTCTTCTCATCTGTCAATCCTGTCGAGTGCATCTGGATTTAAAACAAAAACAGCTTTTCATCTTTTGCAAGGGATTAAATCTGTTTGTCATTATTCAAAGAAAATCTTTTTTCATTTGTTCTTGTGTGGGCTTGAAATATTGAGTTACAAACAGCAGGAGAGCAGCACAGAAAAGGTTGAAGAGTTAAGTCAAACTGTTACCACTGATGTAGTTTTAAACCCGGCCAGTTTTAGTAATTCATGGTTTTTAGCAACATTCACAGAAAAGATTCCCAATTTCAAGACGTGTGACGATGCCTAAAACTCACAAGTCAGGAATAAGTCAGGACCAAATTTACTGCTGACGAGAAAATGTCAAAGATCAAATTTACGTAGCAAATAGACAATTATTCTGGCATTTATTAGTCTTACCACAAGTTTCAAGTATTAGTGTCCTGAGGTGAGTCTATAGAGCTAAATTGGGGCCTTAAAAATGCACAATATATACAACTCTACATCTTTGAAAAGGATTAGTAGAGCCTTCTGCACAATAAACAAGAAGGCAGCAAGTGGTTCCAGGATGTCAAGACAACAACAACAAAACTCTTCCCTTTTCCAGCAGCCATTGTACACTGCATACTGGTAAAACCAGCTGACCTGGGTTGCTATACTGCAGAAACATAAAGTCTTACCAAGTATTTTTGGTCTAGTTTCTAGTACAAACAGTGCAGTACACTTGAAATAAGACAAAACTAACTTAAATGCAACTTTTCAGCAAGATATAGGAGCTTGTTTTAAGTTAATAATTCCTTAATATTGATGAAAAAGCACCAGCTGCATTGGCAGATTATTTTATTAACATTCTTCCTATGTTAAAAGTTAAATAATATACCAATGGAACATGAACTTTTTCATAGATATTAATAAAATACTGCCTAAAACAAGCTTACACATCTTGCTGAAAGCTATTTATAAGTTAGTTTTGTGTTATTTCAAATGTAATAAGATATTAACACTACAAACCAGACAAAAATACTTGGTAGGACTTTGTATTTTTGCAGTGTGCTTCAATTATGCAAGCTCTGCAGTACAACATTTACCATTTTCCACATGCGATTAATGTTTTGTGATGCAGCATAACGAAGCCCACAGACATCCAACCCGTCGGCCATTTTATTGATGCTTTCTGCCTCCTTCAGCGCATGAACAACTTGCAGTTCTTACATATTGTTTGCATCTTTTCTGTCGCCTTTCATAATCCCAACTGGAAACTCAAAATGCTACCAAACAAATGACTTAAGCTAACCTCAGTGTACAAAGCTCAAAACAGATCCCACATCACCTCCATGTGTGTAACAGAAGCCAAAATTTAAAAAAAACTATGCAGACGTTTTCATGGCATTTAGGTGAGAAAGTTGCAGAATCAACATCAGCATCACCAACAGCAGTTTGTTGGTATGAAACGTAAAAGTGTTTGTTATGATGCCACGAAGAAAAGACATCAGCAACAACATCAGAGAAGCAATTTGTTGTTGCACCTCAATCTTGTCAAACTATCTAGAGTGCTTCATTCTTAGGTGAGGATCCCACCTCAGAGGAAAAAAATCCAAGAACCAAATCCAAAACTCCGTTAACATGTTAAAGATAAGAAGAATAAGACAGATAAGGAGCAATTTAACAACTTCTGAAGGGTTTTGAACGAACATAAAGGTCTCAGGCTGCAGAAGTCTCATTTATTAAACCACTTCACTGCAGCAAGGTGAGGTTTCTAACGTTGTCTCCTCATCAGACAGAGAGAGGTCTGACAAAGATCCAAGTGTTCGAAGCGTCACCTTGCAATGTCATCAGCAGTGAAGTCATCGTGGAGCTCTGAGCCAATTTGTTCATTCAGGATTCTCTTTATTTCATCCTTCATGTGTTGACCTGCATGTTTCTCTGTGCATTTAGGTTTGAAAATTTTGCCATTGTTAAAGTCTCTTCTTACAAATAACATGGCAGCACAACTTGGGTTTGCAACGATGAGGTCCTGGTACAATGTTATTTGGATAAATGGAACCAAGGTTGAAAGTTTTGAGAATCACCTGCAGAACCAACAAAGCAGCAGAGAAAGTAGATGCTACATGTTTTGATATCGACCCAATAACAAATAAATACAAGGCCAGTATTGCCGATACACTGCAAAAACATAAAACCTTACCAAGTATTTTTGGTCTAGTTTCTAATGCAATGTCTACTAGTAGACATTAACTAACACAAAATTAATAAGTAGCATTTCAGCAAGATATTGGAGCTTGTTTTAGGAAAATAAGGATTTAATAATGGCAAAAAACATGCTAGCTCCTCTGACAGATTATTTCACTTATAGTAAGACATTTTTCCATGTGACATAATCTGCTAGTGGAAATAGCACTTATTTTTAACAATATTAAGTAGTTATTTATTTAAAACAAACTATCTTGCAAAGTAGTTACTTGTAAGTCTTATTTAAAGTGCATTAAGATATTTTCACTAGAAATTAGATAAAAAATACTTGGCAAGACTTTGGTTTTGCGTCGATACAGAAATCTATAAAGTTTTTCCTTATTTAAGTTTAATAAACTTCCAACATTTAAGTGTTTGTATGGTTTTCCATTAAGCCGTCTTTTTAAAACCTAAGACTGAATTTCTCTACAGAATAACATAATTAACAGAAATATGGAAATATGGAGGGCATTTTTCCTAAACAAAGTGCAAAAAAATCTATCATTTGAGAGCAAATCAAGAGAAAATAATTTCTGATTTAGAGTTGAGAAACTACAAAACAAAAACAGATACATTTCAAGTTAGGATCTGAACCTTAAGTATTTATATCATCAGGCCAGCATTGATCCAATACTTTTATGGATATCGATATTTTTAGTTTTACTGAATCATTGAGTGTGATTAGTTTTTAATGACATTGTGAAATCTCTTGTATTTTCAAACCTTTGAAGTTGAATTTAAATCATTTCACAAATGGATAAACAGTTGAAACCAGATATTTACAGATACCAAATAAAAAAATTTTTCACATTTTTTTCTCACTGTCTGACGTTAAGTCTGATCAAACTTCTCTTGTTTTAGGTCAGATAGAATTATCAAAATTATTTCTTTTTCCTAAATGTTGAAAAACTTAGCAAGAATTTTTTTTAGAGAGAGAGAGATTTTGTAAAAAAAAAAATTAAATTTTCTGACATTTAGCAAATAGAAATGATTTTGGTAATTCTGACTGACCAAACGAGAGACATTTGGTCTGATTTAGCTTCAGACAAAGGAAAAAAAAACATATATGCGTCGTCTTATTTGCTGTATGTAAACTTCTGGTTTCAAATGAAACAATTTCAACCACAGCTTGAAATAGATGTTTTTTTTATTATTATTATGATCGTATTTGACTGTTTTCCACTGCTTACAGTCAACCCTTCAACATCAATCTACTTTAGAGTTCCAGTAAATAGGTTCTCCAGTCATTTAAAGCATTATTTGTGATCATCTAATTTGTGTGGTTGTGTAAACAATTTAGATGGGAAATGCTTCAGACGCAGCCTCTTTGTTTGCCTCGAGCATCTCGAAGGAGCACGACATCCTCATGGGTTCCGTCTACAGCTTGTTTTGTGAGTAAGCAATGATCCGATGTTTGCCACGCTGATATTTTTCCTGACATTTAGTCTTTTCGCCATCCTTTTTATTTCTTTTTTCCCAAAGGTATCCTGTCCCTCGTAGGCAACTGCCTTCTGCTGCTTGTTGCTTTTCACAAGCGATCAACTTTGAAACCAGCAGAGTTCTTCATCATCAACCTCTCCATCAGCGACCTTGGGATGACGCTGTCTCTGTTTCCACTGGCGATACCGTCGGCCTTTTCGCACAGGTATCTCTTTGTCTTTTTCAGTACAGAACAAGTTGATTTTAATTAAAAAGGATGAATGGAGCCAATTCAGATTTCCACTTTTAATTAAAAATAAATAAATAAATCAGAAAACCAGATGCAAGTTATCAATTAGTGAACTAACGATTAATTAATAAGCAGCCATTGAGTTTTTTCTTGTGAGGGCAGACTGTCGTTCCATAACACAAAGGGCAAAACTTTTCATAATATGCTCAATAATTAAAAAATAAATTTGTTTTGTTTTGTGTCAGTTGTATTAAATACTGACTGAATAAACGGGAAAAAATTGATTTTCTCACATTGATAGACATGTTTCAGACATAACAAAACACGAACCTCTAAGGTTGCTAAATAAAAACAGAAAAGATGAAAAAATAAGAATGACACTTAATTCCCAATGAATGGAAATGTATTCATACAGAAGTACTCTGGTTGCTCTTAAATAAATGTTAAAACTTCTCTCCCTGAAGTGAATGGACCTTACCAAGCTCCGCCCAGAAAAGGCCCTCGGAAGTTCCACGTGACTACATGTCTCACAAGCAAAGCCTCAGCTTCCATGTGTAAACATGGCATTTTTCGTTTCGAATGACTCTCTGCAGAGTATTTCTGAGTCGATTAGTTTAGCATTTCTTCCGGACTTTCACAAAATATCAGCCACGACAATAGACAGGGGAACCAACAAGTTCATGTCATCTTTTTTGGACGACATCAAGGTGTTTTAGCCACCATGTCTCCAACATTGTGTGCGTCACTGCGAAAAGCTACCGGTCGATGAGGAAAACAGCAGATCCTCACACCCTCAGCATAAATATAACTGTGGACAAGATCACTGACACCTATTGTTCTTGCAAGGCTGGGTAAGTCGGGCATTTATGGTTTTGAGGGTTTGAATGTGCCTAGGCCTGATATACGGTACTCGGTGGCTAACAAAATTAGCATGGCTAACACGATTAGCGTGGCTAACACGATTACAGTTTAGTAAAAAGCTTTTTCAGGTAAAATAAAATCTTTAATGTATGTCAGATACGGTACACATTGCATATTGATCTGTTCAGCTAAGTAAGACTGTAACAGACAGGCTTCAAGGTGTAGAAGTTGTATCGGTACTGCCATTATGCTGTACTTGGCTAAAACATTTTCATAATGGATGTGTTTATTATTGACTTCCTGTTTTTCATTCACTAAAAACAAAGAAAGCAAAGCAATAATACTTACACCAGCAGACAATCCTTTGTTCTTATTGATCCTACGACGGTTGAGCTGCAAATGCGGACAACCTTTGATCCAAGCAAGACTTTCCGTTTCAGATTTTGGAAATATGTAAATTTTAGTTCCACAAATCCGATCAGGATACCTGACATCGCCTGTACAGATACTCAACTGACAGTGGAGAACCTTTCTTTATCCAGTCCTGACGCAAAAACTTTCTGCAGGTCTTCTAGTCCACAATGTACATCAGCATGTGTTTACTACTGTAGCTTGTGTTTGTGAGACGGTCAGGCACTGGTAACTGCGCTGTGACGTAAAATTGGCATTAGCCAATGAAACGCGGCCCCTGTGGTAAGGTCCATTTTCTTCTGTTATTTCCTCCGCTTTTCTGTCATCACTTCTTTGCCTTCATAGCTCATCAGAAATTTTGGAATAAGTAGCTGTCGCTGTTTCGTCATGTAGCTCGGCTTAATTACCGCTGTTGAGATTAAACTAAACTTAAGAAGCTTGTCGCGTGTTTATATTTCAAAACAGAACAGCATAAAGTGCATTTTGCATCCCACACCGGACTCCGTTTGGACCGTTTCTCTTTCCTGTTCTGTTATGGTGCCACCGCCATCTTTGTTTTTATCAACCGCCTAAGTATGACCAGCGGCGCCCTCTGGTGGATGGCGGCTAAACTACAACACTAAAAGAAGATCTAAGCGGGCTTTATTAGTTAATCGATTGGAACTCATTTTAATCTAAGAAGCCATTAATCCCCAGTAGAGATCCATCATGAGATTGGAATTGATTTTTTGCAGCAGGCTTATCTCCATCCCGTTTCTTATGTATCCAGGTGGCTTTTTGGAGAAATTACCTGCCAGCTTTATGCCATGTGTGGAGTGTTGTTTGGTCTCTGCAGCCTGACAAACCTCACTGCCCTCTCCTTGGTGTGTTGCCTTAAAGTTTGCTTCCCTACTTATGGTGAGGACATAATAACGCAGCAAGCACTTTTTTTTAACTCTGTAGACTTTCGTCTCTACTCTAGTAAAGTCTGTTTTATATTTCCCCTCACAGGGAACAAGTTCTCGCCCTCACACGCCCGCCTCCTGGTGGCCGGAGTGTGGTGCTACGCATCTGTGTTTGCCGTGGGGCCCCTGGCACAGTGGGGGCATTACGGTGCTGAACCGTACGGCACGGCCTGCTGCATCGACTGGCACGCACCCAACCAAGAGCTTTTAGCTTTGACATACATAGTCTGCCTTTTCGTCTTTTGCTATGCACTGCCCTGCACCATCATCTTCCTCTCCTACAGTTTCATTCTGCTGACCGTGCGGGGATCTCGTCAGGCGGTTCAGCAGCATGTGTCACCCCAGACCAAGTCCACCAATGCACACGCTCTCATTGTGAAGGTCAGAGGATGTGGCTGTCACTGAAGCCAAGGCAACACTGAGTTCATGGTTTTGCAGTTGACAGGACTTAAAGGGGACCTATTATGGTTAGGATAGGTCTATGGGCTATATAAAACATGTCTAATTACTTGATAATTAGACTTCATTTTGCTCAGTTCTGCCTATTTTGAGTTGCTTTAGGGCGTCTTGTCACTTTAAATCCAAATAAGCTGCTACTGGCCACGGCCCCAAACTCAACGTTTACACTCACACATAAAAATGACTGGAAACAGATGTGACCGTAGCATCTTTGACCTTGAATTAGACCTAAAAGCAGAAGAAGTACGGCCTCCTGCACAACCAACAAAAATGCAGCAACCGTTTACTTAGTGGTAAGGATGTTTTCACACCTGATAGTCCGGTAAACTTGGTTCTATTTGGGACCAAATTTGCTTAAATTTTCAACTCCAGCGATTTGCTTTCACTGCCCAGAGTCAAATGATCCAAACTAATTGAAAACCCTATTCAACTCCTCGCCTGTGGAGGCGCTGTACCAAGAACTACAGAAGGAAATGACACAAAACTTCAGAAGAAGAAAACGAGTGCAACTTCCTTATTCACAAAATTTAAAAAAAAAATGTGGCAGTAAAAGTTTTTAGCAGTTGTTGGATTTCTCTTTTGTCTTTGGTAAAAGACCAGAAGCCATTTCTCCTGCTAGCACTAGACTCTTGCCTTTGTTTTGTTTGTATTTTCCCAGAATGCCATAGTTCATGTCCTGCTTTCGGACTGTGAGAGTTAATTTCAACTAGACTAGAGTTCTCAGTTTGGTCTGCGTCAAAGTTCGATTGGACATTCACACCTCCACAAACGAACCTGACTTTCTAGACACACAAACTGTAGTTCGACTAAGGCAGACTAAACAGGGCTGATGTGAACACGCAATCAACAATATAACACCTGTCTTTTCCAGCAGCCATTATGCAGCGCTTACAGCGTTAAAACCTGCTGACTAACCTTGCTGGAACCTTTTGGGTTAGTTTTTAGGCGACGGGGTAGGTTTTTTCTGAACACTCTGGCTGTTTTTAGAAGCAGCTGAGACCAAAATGAGAGTATAAAAACATGCAAAAGGTGAATTTTGCATAATGGGTCCCCTTTAAGGATGTATTAGATTTTACTTGCTTGTTTGTGTCATGTCTTTTACATCTGTGGCATTAAAAATTATAGAAAAGAGACAAGGGAATCAATATTTACTTTTGTTAAAAGTATTGTGAAACCAACCACAGACTATAATGGATTTAAATCGGATTTTGTGTGATACACCAACACAAAATAGAGCATTTCTATGAAGTGGTAGATTATGTAGATGGATAGATGGTTTTCTAAATGTTCTGTGCATTTGCACTTACATTTACTAAATGCAATGAAATCAACTGGCATCTAAAGTTACTAAGTATTGTAGCCGCAGGAATGCCCTGAAACAAAATGTTTGCGTAGGTTTTTGGATTTCTGTATTTTAAAGGATTTTAGGTCAGACATAAGCTAAATGATGATGTAAAAGCTAAATGATGTCAAAAAAGAAAGACTTTTGTTACTGCTTTGTGATGTATTATGACATAAAATCCCCAAAAAACTGAAGTTTGTGATTGTAAGGAGACAAAATGTAAAAAAGCTTAATAGCTTTACAAAAGTAGGTCATTATCTGCCTGTTTTTCTGCTTGTATTGCTGCGTTCTCCACAGCTGTCCATAGCAGTGTGCATTGGTTTTCTGGGAGCCTGGACCCCTTACGCTGCCGTGGCAATGTGGGCTGCTTTCGGAGACGCCACAGTCGTCCCTCCAGTTGCATTCGCCCTGGCCGCAGTGTTTGCCAAGTCTTCCACCATCTACAACCCAATGGTCTACCTGCTGTGCAAGCCCAATTTCCGCGAGTGTTTGTGTAGAGACACGTCTACACTGCGACAGATGATCTACAGAGGTAGTCCACAGCCACAGGAGAGATTCAGCTTCACTCCACAGCGCAACAAGGACACGAGTGCCTCCACAAGGTTCTCAAATGGTCAGCAAGATAGCTATGGGGCATGTCTGAACTGCACCGAGGATGCAGCGCTGTGTCATGTGAGCGCTCCGCAGAGGACCGCCAGCGTCCTGACGGGATCCACCTACACCGAGGTGACAGTTAGTCAGCTCTCAGCCAAACCAGGAACAGATTTCATCTAACAGAGCGCCTTTCTGGTTCCATGAAGCAGACAGCTCTGGACACGACACATGCTTCAAACACTAGAAAAAGACCTGATGTAACCCGTTTCCTACCCAGTCTAAACACCATGGCAACTCCACAGGACTGCAAGGACAGATCTGCACTGGTCTGAGTCAGTCTGAATAGATTTACCACTGACATTTATGTTTGTCTCAAGGTTTACTTCACCTTAAGGTTGCTGGCAGTTTTATTTTATCCAACAGACATTTATCAGGACTCAAAATCTGTAAAAAACTAAGACAGCGGTGCTACTGCTGGATCAGGGACTCTTTGTTTCTCATGTGAAAGAGGAAACACGGGAAATCACACGATAAGAAAGAAGGTAAATGTACAGCTGTAACGTGTTTCTGAACTTAAAATCACAACTCCCTGTTGACTTGAACACCCCTGTGTGAATGTGTTGTTATTGCAACTAGGATTCATTAAAAAAGAAACTTCTTTGAAACAAACACACTGCAAAAACACTAAATCTTACCAAGTACTTTTGGTCTAGTAAATATCTTAGTACACTTGAGCTGTGACAAAATTTACTTACAAGTAACTTTTCAGCAAAATATAGGCGCTTGATGAAATAATCCTGTCAGAACATCTCATTTATAACATCTAGAAAATGTCTTGAAAAGAAAGAAAATGTCAGATCATCTCATTTATAACATCTAGAAAATGTCTTGTTATAAGTGAATATTCTGTCAGTGGAACTAGTACTTTTTCATCAATATTAAATAACTATTAACTTTAAACCGGCTTCTATATCTTGCTGGAATGTTTGTAAGATTTTGTGTTTTTGCAGTGTACACAAGAATCATCATTGCACCATTTTCTGTTTTTTGTGAAGGTCTGACCAGACATTTCAGATTTTGAGCAATTTGTTTGTTTTTTATTTACTTATTTAATGCTGCCATTATTTTTTTTGCCAGTTTCAAGCATCCAGCATCCTGATGTGAGTCAAACATCTGTCAAAACCAAAAGTAGTTGTACCCTTGATTGATGAACATTTACACTTGAATCTGATAAAAACAAATCTGTGGATTGAGTTAAAGATTAGCGTTATAGCAAAGAGGCCTTCCAATTCCAAAGACTTGGATCTCATCACTGAAGAGAAACTGTCAAAATATCAGTGGAAATACATATAAAAGGATATGGTTGTTGTAATGCCAATAATTTCCACTGATTATTCAGGAGTGTATGAATAAATTGGCATGCCATTTGTTAATAAAAAAACTGATAAATTAACTGATTTTGAAATTTAACCTATCTTTGGTTTTAATATCTTTAGCAAGATGCCTGTCTCACTTTCAGAAACAAGCGTCTTGCTTGAACAGAAAGAAAGGTCAAATCTGCCCGGGGCATGAGTAACTTTAGGCTGAGTTGCACATGGCGTGTGGAAGCTGCAGCTCTGATAGAGTTAAAATGTTCAACTAGTCCAAATAATCTGTGGCAGCTTCAGTTAGTTAATGATCAAACTGTGTCAACGACAATGGTGCGGTTCCTGTGGCATTTAAACCAAAGGTAGAAACAGAGTAGTGTGATGAGAGAAAAAGGACTTTAACACATGAAAGAGAATCAAATGTAGTGAGTGAATCTGTCAATAACAGTGTTTTTAGTTCTGATGCAGTTAAATACATAAAACAAGCATTTTAATCTTCCAACAGCTGCGTTTTCCTTGACCATAGAACTGTGCAAATTGGAATTACAAAATAAATTTGCTTAATATAAGGATCCTTTAGGAGGATGAATTAATCTTTTGTGTATTTTGCACAAAACTCCGGCGGAAATACTTTTTTTGCATCACATGTTGGAAAGTTACTGGTGGAGGATGATGGCAAATTGTGTTTTTAATGACTTATCACCTGAACAAACTTATTCACGCGTGATTTTAATTGCATTTCTTTTTCAATGGAAACACACCAATTGTGAAATTCGACATCTGGAATATCAACAGAGTTTTGCGCATATTTGTAATGGAAATGCAGCTATCCAATAGCTTCCAATCAATGTTTGGTTAATTTGTGTTTTCTCTACTTTCAGGCTCAAATTATGTGAATAAAAAAGTAGATTTATGTAAATTTTACACACAACTAGAACATGATAACCAGACATAATTTACAGATTTTTATATCATTGCAAAAAGAAGGAAATACTTCTGTTTTTTTTATCTGGATTTCCAAAGTAGTTGACAAGCTGATAAATAAAGATTTACTTTAATAAATGCTTAAATGTTTTTATTTGATCCTTGCCCATCAGGGCCACTTATGTAAAGCAGATTCCACTGCAGCTCCTTTCATCGCCGTCCTGCTCATCTTTCCAGGCAACTAATGTGAATAAAAGCCTTAAACTGAAATAAACGAGGAAATGATCATATCTGACTTCCTGCATGCTGCTCCCAAAATCTGCTTTCCTAGAAATTAGAAACACATTTAAATCAATTTTCTTTCTTTTTTTCACTGCTGTGTGGCTTAATGTGTATGTAAACATGAGCATAAGTAATGCTATTATTGACTAACAAAAAAAAAACGAATCTTGTAAGACTTATTTAATAAAAGACGTAACAGACTTCCGGTTTGGTATTCTCTTATTTCTCCTAAATGAGGGAAAGTCTTTTATTAGGATGGATTCAAAATGAACACATTTTCTTCTAAATGTAATATTTCTAAATCAATACTTGAAGCTGTTTCATTGCTTGATAAATATACATAAAGAAGAACCATTTAGATTTCTCAGGTTCTCGGTTCTTTTTGTGAAAGCAAATCAATATTTGAAACTTCTCTGACTTCATGTTGCTTAGGAAACTGTTCATTACCTGGAGAGTTCAGCGTCTTCAAGTTCATTCAGCAATCTACTTTTTCTTCAAAAGAGAGTGTCAACAAAACAGGAGGCAGCTATTTTATCCATCCATCCATTTTCTTTACACCCTTGTCCCTTAGTGGGTCGGGAGGGTTGCTGGTGTCTATCTCCAGCTAACGTTCCGGGCGAAAAGGCGGGTTTCACTCTGGACAGGTCGCCAGTCTGTCGCAGGGCAACACAGAGACACACAGGACAAACAACCATGCACACACACACACACACTTAGGGACCATTTAGACAGACCAATTAACCTGACAGTCATGTTTTTGGACTGTGGTAGGAAACCGGGGTACCAAGAGTAAACCCACACATACACAGGGAGAACATGCAAACTCCATGCAGAAGGACCGGGAATTGAACCCAGAACCTTCTTGCTGCAAGGCTCTACCAACTGCACCACTGTGCAGCCCCAGCTATTTTATTCTAAACAATATTAGAAAACGAAAAGACATAAAAGTCCACCAGGAGGAGGATGTACTTTAGGAGAGAAGGGATTGACTCTGACTAATTTTTAATGTTTAGAACCTGAAAAAGCAAATCTGCTTAAATTTAATGAAATATCATTAAAAAGCTAATTTATTTTTAGTAATTCTGCTCAAAAAGTGAAATCATGTTTATTATAAAGATGCACCTATCCACTTTTCCACTTCTGATAACGATACTGATATCTGAGGTTTAGTATCGGTCAATACTGATACGATACAGAAAAAAAGATGAAATTATTTAAATTTGTTTTTTTAAACAAAGACACAAATGTACTGAATTACAAATTTATTTGTTAAATGCAGCACAATTAAATATGTAAAAACACATTTAATTTGTTCAACCAGTTCAATTAGGACAATAACAGCCAATGTAAATCTCCGTCACAATAACCAATTTTGCTGCATGATAAATTGTCCCAGAAGTTATTATGATAAACAATAATATTGTTGTTTTGAGACCATTTTACAATACAAAAATAGATTCTCAAAGATAAATAAATGTTGATTTTAATGAATATTTAACACTGGAACTGGAAGATATTTTAAATTTCCAAACGAAACAACAGAAATAACAAAAAAAGAACTACAAAGTCTCTGTAGACAAAATTGTCCTTCAAAAACTAGTTGAGACCAACTCACTTTTGTCATCCAGTCTTTAAACAAAAACTCAAATGAAAAACTTTTGTTTTTATCATGCGATTGATTTATTGATTATTTGCTTATTGCAACATAGTGTAATTTATGTTACAGCTAATGAAAACTTTAAATTAGATTTAAGGTTATTTATAATTAAAGAGCTGATAAAATTGTGTCAAATCCAAATGAGTCAAATCTTATGTTTAGCAGAATTAGACCTTTATAATAAAATAAGATTCAACCTGAGGACTTATGATCAGAAATGCACCTGCATGGTCATCTCTGTTGCTTCAATTCATGCTGTCCCACTTTTTCCTTCCACTTAACCTTTTGTCAGTACTGGCATTTCTTTTGCAGTGACCTTGTTTGGCCTCTTTGGTGAGGGGAACAGTTACTGTCTCCAGAATGACTAAAGTCAGCAGTTTTCTCTTCTTTTTAAATTGAATTTAACACAATTTCTGCTTTAAAAGCCCTTTTTTATTGGCCTTACATAAAAAGATTCATTCTTGGAAACTAACAACTGGGGTTTTATTGTCTGCAAAATGTGACAATCAATATGGAAAGAAATTAACACTTGAAGCATTTGATTCTGTGAGCAAATAATCTGCATTATCTCAATTCTTCAACTGAATTACTTAAATAAATACTTTAAGTGTAATATGATGTAACTTTAGACGTATTTTGTTGAGAGGTTTTTGAGACATTTAAGCATACATTTAAATTAAAACACTAATCCTGTTTATAACAGGAGACACAGATATAAAAACCTTCATTTTAAAACATTGGAAATGTTTTGTTTCATTGTTATTATGTTAGTTTGAAACACCCAGGTTTTTAACGGAGTGAACCAAAGCTACACCGGAAAGCCCTGTCCTATGAAGATAAGGTGAGCTGGTTTAAAAGGAAATAAAACATGAGGCGGTCCGTAAACGGAAGCAGAATCTCACAAACATCAGCCATAAATATGAATTGCTGTTATTTATCTCCAGAAGCAGAATATTCTTCTGCTGGATTTGAGCAGAAATAGGATAAAAATGCAAACTCCACAACAGGCAGTGAAAACAAACCGTCATAAAGGATAAACTTTGATATAAAGCTGCTTATTATGGAGGAAAAAACATGAATTTTAGATATTAAAAAAGGATTTGAAGAAAAGGAACTGATATGGCCACTGGAAAGTTATTTTCTTACCTAAATATAAGGTAATCCACCTTAGAATTTCATTTCTGAATCTATTGCATAAGTCCTTTAAAATATTTTATTGGCAAAGAGTTTATCTAAATGTCATGGAATATAATTCATATTAAAGGTATTGCATATGTGGGTATCGATCCAGTACCAACGATGTGTCATCAAACTTCTAACTAACTTCTAACTTCTGTTTTTGTGTTTTTTCTTTTGAATTCACAAACAACAGCAAACTAAATGTGTTTGTTGTTTTCCAAATAAAGAAAGTGCAAAAAATACATAATCTGAGAGAAAACCAAAGCAAAATATTTTTGCAAGGTTGAGAAACTAGAATACAAAACCAAAATAAAATTTCAAAAAGGAGTCTGAAACGAAAGTATTAATCTTATCACGTTAGTATCGATCTGATACTGATATCAGTTTGGTATCGATATAATTTACATTTTTGGATCATCTGCCCAGTTCTAATTTATATCCACATCATTTAGTTAAACACGCTGCTTGCTTCCTCACCAAAACCGGGAAAATATAACCAAAACCTCCTTAAAACCGGCTCCCTGTAGCTCAGAGACTTTAAAACACTTTTATTAGTTTATAAATCACCAAACAGCTTAGCACCAAAATAAATGAAAGATCTGTTCTGGTACTGGTCCACTCTGCATCCCCAGAACCAGAACCAAACATGGAGCTTTCAGTTTTTATGCTCCTCTAACTGACCAACTTCCAGAAAACTGCAAAAATGCTGAAACGCTGAGTTCCTTTAAACCAGGGGTCTGCAACCTTTAAGAGCCGTTCTTGGCCCCAGTGCAGCTAAATAAAACTCATTTAGAGCCACACATGTTACATAATAAGAACCATTTTTTTATTTTTGATCTGCTATGGAATATTTTTAAAGAACCACCATTTTAGTTCTATTTTTCAGCTTTATATATAGAAAAACAAAATTGTGAAATGAGACATTGATGCCAATACTGGCAAAAGAAAAAAGTAAATTGTTTTACTGTGGCTCTGAGGGTAGAGTAGTCGTCTTGCAATTGGAAGGTTGCAGGTTCAATTCCAGCTTCCTCCTGCCATGTGTCGATGTGTCCCTGGGCAAGGCACCCAACCCCAAATTGCCTACTGAGCAATTTGGGGTTGGGTGCCAAATTTGTGAGTGTGAATGTGACTCTAGTGTAAAGTGCTTTGAATGGTCAAAAATGATTGGATAAAGTGCTATACAAGTTCAGTTCATTTACCATTCAACCCAATGACAAAAAAATTAGAT